>CM064488.1:699936-739936 GCA_032716605.1 Paralithodes platypus
GCCATCTAAGCCATGCGTATTGAACTATATATAGAAAGAGAGAAAGTGAGAGTGTGTTACTTGTATGTATGTGTGTGTGTGTGTGTGTGTGTGTCGTGTATGTATGTACTGTATGTGTGTGTTCATTACTTGTATGTGCGTTTCTTGTATGTATGTATGTATGTGTACCGTCTGAACTATGCGGGGAGAGAGAGAGAAAGAGAGAAAGAAAGAGAGAGAGAGAGAGAGTAAAATATTGATTATGTATGTTAACCATTAGTTAGTCGGATATAGGACAGACCAATATATATATATATATATATATATATATATATATAGATAGATAGATAGAAAGATAGTATTTATAGATACTACACCCTATTCATTGTAGGTAGGCCAAAACTCGTGAACCCTATCCTCTGTAACTCAAAACGGGCTGGAGCAAATGGGCTGTAAATTTGCACACCTGTGACCTGGATGACCCTTCCCAAATGGTAGGCTAGACATGTTAGCTGGAATACTCGGGCTGGAGCAAATGTGCTGTAAATTTGCACACCAATGCCCTGGATGACCCTTCCTAAATGGTAGAAATATTAGCTTACCTTTAGACCTTTAGATACCTTTAGATGTGTTCGCCGCTCCTCTAGCGGCACCAAGGAGCGCGACGCCCCTCGTTATGGGTGGTGATTTGGTGCAGTAGACTGTTTGCAGCGACAGCTCGCTCCCCAAGAAAGTGCGAGTGAGGGGCTCGTCTGGCACTTCGTGCAGTGCGACATCTAGGGCTCCGTCTTGAAGTTGCCTAACGAGAGGTCCCCCTCATGCTGCTCATACTCGCCCTGGGAGTTTGTTGAAGAGACGTGGGCCTCGGTGTGTTAACCAGCCCGCTCGCAGAGAGCCCATAGCACCCTCTGTTAGTCAGCCGGGGGATTGTCGCATTCCCAGCCTCTCCTATCACTGAATTTCATGACTATCGGAGTAGGTAGGTTTGGGACTAAACCCTCGGCGATTTTCCCATGTGTATATTTCTTAGGTAACGTTCTCTTCTAACCTCCAGTGAGTAGCAGATTCAGTGCTCGTAAACGCTCCAAATAGTGTAGATTGGTTTATCGAACTTATATGCGAAGTGAAAATTTTATTTTTTTTTCTTTGTCACACTCTCTACGTCACTTTATTTCACCTGCTTGGTATGGGGATGTTAATACGCTACAGTAATTCAAGCCGCGGTAGCACTAGAGATTTGACGAGCGATTATCATAGGCAATTCACCGCGGTGTTTTAAAAGTACGCAGAATCCCACGCCTTAGAGACGGTTCGCAGCCGCCACTTTTGACCGGGTTATGGACTTTTGAAACCCATATTTTCGAACATTAATACCCCAAGGTCTTTCACACTGTCTTTCCGTTCCATATTATGTGGTTAGATTCCGTTAAGTAATTTGTAATTTCTTTAACACCATTTTGAGTGCGTCCGGACCGTAATTAATTGGGAATTTTGGTTCCTCATTGAATGGCATGGTGTGTTCCGCTGGTCCACTGGAACCCTACACTCATGTCTTCCTGCAGTCGGGGGGCCCCCATGTCCGCTTGTGGGTTGACTATCTTGCTTAATTGTGTGTCCTCAGCAAAAGACGACACCGGGACTGTGTCTGGTGTTTGGTATCTATGATGCGCAAATTAGTGAGGAGGAACCGAAGGGCCGCTAGCACACGTTCCTTGGGGCACTGCGCGTTGACATGGCCGAAGGCTCAGAAGTGAGGAGTACCGGGAAGAAACGGGAAGGCTCAGAGTGACTTGTTTACGGCGACCGATTGTTTTCGGTTTACAAAGAAATTGGATATCCACGCCGTCCGAGCTTTCCCAGTTATTCCTTTTGCTTTTCAGTTTGGTTGGCTATTAGAACCATGGTCACATTTATCACATGCCTTTAGCAAAATCGGTGTAAATGAACATCCACGGTTTTTCTGTTCTTCTAGCGCTTTAAGATTTTTGGTCATCGTGTTCCAAAAGTTGTGAGAGCTATGATGCTCCCGCTCTGAACCCATGTTGACGCGTGTTGTGTAGTTCATTTGTCCTCCATGAATGTTGAAAGTTTGCTTCGTCAGTACTCGCTCGAAAACTTTAATGATGTGAGAGGTTAGAGCTACCGGGCGGTAGTTTTTTGGTAGTGCTTTACTCCCTGCCTGCTTAAGAGTTCGCTCATTTCCTTTTTGTCCCCTGTGAAAGAGCCGTCCCCTTATAGCTCAGTGGGCCGAGTTTGATGTGTTGTTTAGCCCTTTGTTTGGCGTAATGAAAAGAGTCTTTGGAATTTTCCTTTATACCGGCAATAGCTTCCTCTCCTCTTCCAATGTGGAGTTAATATGATAGTCTCTAGCCGTTGTTTCAATTTCCCCAATTTCTCCTATCCTATTCGACGACCTTTTGCCTATCCTGTAGAGTTTGATTTGCCTCCTTGTGTGAGTAATGTTTCTTCCTTCTTTACCCCTCGCGCCTTTGTCCCGATCTTGGTTGCTTCTACTCGCTTTTGTTTTGTCTTGCAGGTAGTGGTGGCTACAGATTGGGTCATGGTTTCGTTATTAGAACGAGACATTCTGCTGGTGTCAGGTTATCCATTAAATCTTCCCAGTCTATTTCCTCCATTTCTTGATTTACCTCTTCCCTGGATTACTCTAGTACCTTGTGAGTTATAGAGGCTAAGGTGGGGGGGGGGGGGGGGGTAGTTTTTCTGGTCCCCTTCTCCCTTATGTTTAGCCCCATTAGTTTTCAGATATTAGAACGTTCGGATCGGCCCATTGGTTGGCGACTGGTACACTGTCGACCCGTTTTTTTCTGTCAATATTAAGATCTTCAGTGGCTTTTTAAGTGTCGATTTTTGTCCTGGCGCGCGATAGCTTGCCTATAATTTAGGAGAAACCAACATTATCTACTGTAACGAAAAATATACCAAATGTATCTAGAAAAGAGATGTTGGCGATGTTTTTTTTGTTTTTTTTTTAAAGTTTGATGTGGGTCTGGGAGGAAACTAAACAATTAAATGAAGAAAGAAATATATCGATCAATAATTAAAAACTTCCCCCTTTAAAGTTCCATAGTTTTGGCCTACATATTTTGGACAGAGTCTAGTTAGGTTATATTTAGACCAAGGGCTGGTGGTCGTGGTGGCGATGTGCTAGCCTCAGACACTTGTGATGGTGGTGATGGTGGTGGTGGTGATGGTGGTGGTCGTGGTGGTGGCGATGTGCTAGCCTCAGATACTTGTGGTGGTGGTGGTGGTGATGGTGATGGGTGGGGAGGGGGGTGGTCGTGGGCGATGGGCTAGCCTCAGAACGTGTGGTGGGGTGGTGGTGGTGGTGGGGATGGTGGTGATGGTGTGATGGTGTGATGAGGGTGTGTGTGGTGAGGTGATGGTGGTCGTGGTGGCGATGTGCTAGCCTCAGACACTTGTGATGGTGGTGATGGTGGCGGTGGCGATGTGCTAGCCTCAGACACTTGTGGTGATGGTGGTGGTGGTGGCGATGTGCTAGCCTCAGACACTTGTGGTGGTGATGGTGGTGATGGTGGTGGTGGTGGTGGTGGTGGTGGTGGTCGTGGTGGCGATGTGCTAGCCTCAGACACTTGTGATGGTGGTGGTGATGGTGGTGGTGGTTGTGATGGTGGTGGTGGCGATGTGCTAGCCTCAGACACTTGTGGTGGTGGTGCTAGTGGTGATGGTGACGGTGGTGATGGTGATAATGATAGTGGTGGTGGTCGTGGTGGCGATGGTGGTGGTGGTGCTAGTGATGGTGGTGACGGTGGTGGTGGTGGCGATGTGCTAGCCTCAGACACTTGTGGTGGTGGTGCTAGTGGTGATGGTGACGGTGGTGATGGTGACGGTAGTGATGGTGATAATGATAGTGGTGGCGATGGTGGTGGTCTAGTCCTGGTGTGGTGCGATGTGCTAGCCTCAGACACTTGTGGTGGTGGTGCTAGTGGTGATGGTGACGGTGGTGATGGTGACCGTATGATGGTGTCATGAAGGGGTGGCGATGGTGGTGGTGGTGGTGGTGACGGTGGTAATGATAGTGGTGGTGGTGGTGGTGGCGATGTGCTAGCCTCAGACACTTGTGGTGGTGGTGGTGCACGTGGCATTATGTACAGTTCTCCACATAAGTTCTGGTCTTCTCCGTGATTTTATAAGTGGAAGTTAAATTAGTATGAATTAATTACGAGTGTGGGTTATTTTAATTGCCAGTTGAATAATCAGATTAATTAACTACCGTACACTCGTAATGCAATCATGGATATTATAATTCCACGTGAAAGATTACGAAGACGAGTTTCATATATGTACAGTTGGTCACAGAAGTTATGTGCCTCTCCGAGATCTTATACATTTTTTATTTTATTTGTTTCTATATTCCAACTTACTTCCCCTCGGGCATAGGCTGAGAGCCTTAACATTCACCGCTTTACAATGAACAGTGAAGCCCGTGAGGTCTTGTTCCAGTCCTAGAGTGAGACTGGAAGCACGTAAAGAGTACAACGAGCACCTGCCAGCTTGCCTCTCACATGAGGCACGGTGCTCACGCATGGCCCGAAACGACCCCCATCTCTGAAGCGCCACCTTGTGCCCGTGCTTCCCTGTCTCCTCCCCTAAGCCGGACTCTCACATTACATGTAATACGCTGTCAATGGTGCATTACCAGTGTATTTTATTATGCAGTGGTTAACTCGGCTGATAAGTAAATTAACCACACTCGCAGTCCATTCATGCTAATATTACTTACATACATAACAACGAGGAACAGACGTTTGTGGACAACTGTACACACACACGTACAGTCACGGTCAGAAATACTTGAACACCCACTTGTTTTTCTATGTGGATGAGGGAGACAAAAGGCAAAACTACATGTGACGAGTGCCTCCCCTAGAGTTGAACGAGTGATAGGGCCAAAATCAAGGACTGTTCGAGCCAAAATGTTTGGACAAACGGAGTTTGGTCAATTTAGTCAGATGAGGAAATAGGATTCAGGTAGCGGGTTCCAGAGCTCATTGTTGACTAGAATAAAGATTGGGAGTATCATTTCACTCTTGAGTTAGAGAGTTGTACAGAGTAGGGGTGGGATTGTGTTGCAAGATGGGTGTCGCGTACCCTACGTAGAGGAGGTGGTATACACTGAGAGCTCTGAAGAACACTAATTATTGTAGTAGCGATAGAATAATGAGAGAGATGCAACATTGCGGCGAAGAGATAATAAGACACACACACTTACATAATCCTACTATAAATGCAGTAGCAGAAGCCTTACACACAAAGAAACGTACCGGTAGTGTACATGCAGCGTGTTATATAAACGTACCGTACACCAAGACAAAGAACACACGTACCCACACAAATTGCGCATTGAGAGAGAGAGAGAGAGTGAGTGAGTCCATTCCAACCCCTGGCTATGGTCTATATATATTAATGACAAAGAGAGAGAGAGAGAGAAGAGGGGGGGGGGTACAGTATAATCAATAGTGGAGGAGGCCTGTACTTAGCGTGTGTGTGTGTGTGTGTGTGTGTGTGTGTGTGTGTGTGTGTGTGTACTTAGCATCTCTCTCTCTCTCTCTCTCTCGCTCTCTCTCTTGTATGTGTGTCTGTGTGTATGTATGTACAGTATATGTGCGTGTGCGTGTGTGTACTTAGTATCTCTCTCTCTCTTGTGTGTGTGAGTGTGGTGTGAGTGTGTATGTATGTACCGGTATATGTGTAGGGAGTTGATCAGATCCCAAATGCCAAGATCCTACTATAAATTACCCATGCATACCTTCCCTTCAAAGATCAACACACAACTCTCTCTCTCTCTCTCTCTCTCTCTATATATATATATATATATATATATATATATATAGTATATATATATTGCTCTCTCGCTCCCATTCACTCTTACACACACACTCTCTCTCTATATATATATATTTCTCTCTCGCTCCCACTCACTCTCACTCTCTCTCTTAACACTATCTGGGGGTTATTAGGATATTTCGTTTCATTATTATTGAGGATTTTGTTTGTCTTTGTCATTTTCGAGTAATGTATTTTAGTTTGTCCCCTAGGCTAACAAAAAAAACTGTGTGTGTGTGTGTGCGTGTGTGTGTGTGTGTCTGCGAGCGTGTGTAATCATAATAAAGTATTGTTGGTTTATTGTTCACTTGCAACCGTGAGGCTGAAAATTTTATGGGGAGGTTTTTAGTTTGGCCTCTAGATATCCATCAAGCTTAAGATTACACCCCCTTGAGCCCCTTTCAAGATAAATTTGTACATTTTTCGGTAGAAAAATGTCCCGGCTAAAAGCCGGTTCCTCTTAAATTACAGGCTGGCTATCGCTCGCCAGGATAAAATCGACACCTGAATTGCACGAAAGGTCTTAATATGGGGTGAAAGTTCTTAAAATCGCTAAACTAATGGGGCAAACGTTTTATAATATTAAAAGCAATGGGGATAAACATGAGGGAGAAAGGGGTCAAGAATAAAATCCCTCAAGTGGAGATCTGGCCTTAACCTAGGTACAATCAGGGGTATTAAGTGTGGTCATAGATTCCAGTGGTTTTCGCTCAACAAGTGTTATTAGTATCTTTATAGTTAGTGGGAAAAGTGCTTATCCCTCAGAGTATTAGTCAGTGTCCCAAACTTTGTGAAATATCTGACCACACTTACCAACCTCGACTGTACAGTCGCGCTAATAAGTCATGTCTCGGCACCAAGTATATTTTGATCAATAATTGGTATCATCAATATCTAAGCTTCATTTCTTCATATCGAGTGAAATATACAAACATGTTCCTACACTTACCTACCCTATTCAACATCTGACAGAATCAGTCTTTCCCTCTTCCTAAATTGCTTAAATTGCTTCAAACTCCGTGTGTCCAGGCATTTTGGCTCGATCGTCCCTTGATTTTGGCCCTGTCACTCTTTCAACTATGGGGGAGGCACTCGCTATAGGCAATTATGCCTTTTGCCTCTCTCAATCACATAGAAAAAAAAAAAAAAAAAAAGCACAGAACAAGCCAAACGTAATAACAGCTTGGACATGACTTATTAGCGCGACTGTACACTCGGATACCATAGCCTGTAGCCCACTTATAAAAAATCCTGGTTTTTCTTTATGTAATTATAACCTCCTGGATTGATTTTTGGATAGAACTTACTTTTTAATAAATACAATATGTAGTTTTGTAGTTGATTTAGAGAAAATTATAATTAATATATTAGTTTCCAGAGATATGCCTTCATAATTAGAATAAGGTAAAGTCCACAAATTGACCACTGGCGAGTTTCGTTCGGTAAGGAAGTTGGAGCCGTAGACATCGATAATTAACAGAATTAGTGTCTAAATTGCGGTTGTAGTGCTTATACAGCATACATAAACCCCAATTCAACACACTTGTCATCCATTCGAAACCTACATTGCTATTGCATTTCTGTTTAATATCGATGTATACGGCTCCAACTTCCTTATAGCCTGAAACTCGCAAGTGGTTAATTGGTATGGGTGGACTAGAGACTATGGTATCAGAGTGTACAGCACCGTGGTTATTCAGACCCTTAACCTATTGGTAGGTACTACAGACATTTTTGTATTTATTCTCCTTTTTTCTCTCATGGTTATTGTATGGCCAGACAGCCAGTATTTTCAGCAACTTGTTATAAGCTTGTATCCCATTCTATTGTCGATTTCTTCCTGGCGAGCGATAGCGAGCCAGCACTATATTAAGAAATCCGGCTTCGCCGGAGACATTTTTCTATCGAAAAATGTACAAATTTAGCCTGCTGTCAATTTTGTTTTAAAGATATGCTGGCTCGCTACCGCTCACCAGTAAAAAAATGACACCTGGATGGGGATAAACGTCTTAAAACAGTAGGATGAATGGGGCCGAATGGATACAAGCTAGAGAAAGAGAGGAAAGGGGAGAACAAAAGCAAGTCACCCCCCTTAACTATGAGGTCACGTGCGACCTTTGGCGACCGTGAGGTGACTGAGTTCCCACCATAGTACATACGCATACACTCGCATAAAAGAAGAAAAAAACTTGTGAGAACTACATGTAGGCTACACAAACGGATAGTTAAAAGCAGCTTGTCTAAGGAGGGACCACGATACAATCTTCTCCATCGGGATAACGTGTGTGTGTGTATGTATGTATGTATGTATGTATGTGTGTGTGTGATTCGAAACTCCACGTACACAAAAATAAATGTACAGCAATGGCGTGTGTAAAATTCCGAAGCAGTCTCGACACTGAATTAATTAATCAAGAATTTTGGACCGGATTATTTGGTGTCTCGGGGGTTCGTTTGAAGAGCTCGAAGCTTCATAATATACCAGAATATATGAGAGAGAGAGAGAGAGAGAGAGAGAGAGAGAGAGAGAGAGAGAGAGAGAGAGAGAATATATACACGTAGATAGATTGATAGATGCAGGGAGAGTGAGAAAAAAAAAGATAGATAGATAGATAGAAAGATAGATAGAGAGAGAGAGAGAATATGTAGATAGAGATAGATAGATGCAGGGAGAGAGTTAGAGAAAGAAAATAGAGATTTACACATATTTACATAAGATACACTGACCACACAGACCTTACGATCCCAGCGAGGTGGTCAGGACTTAATTCTAGTAGAGACAGCTAACCCAAGAGTAAGGTAAAGTGGAAAGAAAGGATAGCAAAGAAGAGAGAGAGAGAGAGAGAGAGAGACCGTGTACCGTCAGAAATCAATAGCAAGCCTTCCTCCTCCACCCTCTCACTTTCTTCTTCCGTCTCCGTCTCTCTCTCTCTGTCTGTGTCTCTCTGTCTCTCTCTCCTAGAATGAAGTACGAGTGGCTAGCCTATGTTTGTCTCTCCTAGAATGCAATGTATGGCCAGTCTCACACATATTCTCTCTCTCTCTCTCTCTCTCTCTCTCTCTCTCTCTCACATTAATTTCGGTACACTTTAAAGCTTCGAACTGCTTAAACGAACCACTGAAACATGAATACATTATAAAGTCGGACTACCTCACTGGGAACGTAAGGTCTGTGTGGTCTGGGCATGGTATTTAAAGAGCAATGTGCAGTACTTAAACTCACTTTTCTGTCTGTCTCATACATTCTCTCTCTCTCTCTCTCTCTCTGTCTGTCTCATACATTCTCTCTCTCTCTCTCTCTCTCTCTCTCTCTCTCACACACATACAATCAGTTTTTATGTACTGTATATCGTAATAAATAGCTAATCAACCAACATTACTACCGTATCACCACAACTACCAACATTGCCACCACTATCACCATAACTACCACCATCACCACAACTACCACTATCACCACAACTACCACTATCACCACAACTACCACTATCACCACAACTACCACCATCACCAAAACTACCACCATCACCAAATCTACCACTATCACCACAACTACCACCATCACCAAAACTACCAACATCACCACAACTACCACTATCACCACAACTACCACTATCACCACACCTGCCACCACAACCACAACTACCACTATCACCACAACTACCACTATCACCACAACTACCACTATCACCACAACTACCACTATCACCACAACTACCACCATCACCAAATCTACCACTATCACCACAACTACCACCATCACCAAAACTACCACTATCACCACAACTACCAACATCACCACAACTACCAACATCACCACAACTTCCAAAACTACCACCACCATCACCAGAATTACCAGAAAATTACATTACTAAAATACCATTTATCCTACATTAATTACAAAATCACTGCCATCATTACTACCACAATTACCACCACAACCACAAATAGAATCAAACACCATAACTAATACTACCACAAATAGAACCATAACCACAACCATAACTGCTAGTAAACCACCACCACAACCACCACTACCATCACAACCACAACTACCACCACAACCACAACTACCACCACAACCACAACTACCACCACAACCACAACCACAACTACCATCACAACCACAACTACCACCACAACCACAACTACCATCACAACCACAACTACCATCACAACCACAACTACCATCACAACCACAACTACCATCACAACCACAACTACCACCACAACCACAACTACCACTACCATCACAACTACAACTACCATCACAACCACAACTACCACCACAACCACAACTACCACCACAACCACAACTATCACAACCACAACTACCATCACAACCACAACTACCATCACAACCACAACCACAACTACCACCATAACTACAACTATCACAACTACAGCTAACACTAAAACTACCACCACTACCACCATCACATCTACCACAACGAAAGAGACAGTGGTTCAGTGGTGTGGTAGCCTTTAAAGCTCTCTCTCTCTCTCTCTCTCTCTCTCTCTCTCTCTCTCTCTCTCTCTCGTCTTACTTCCTAATCCTGCCACGGACATTAGTTCTAGGGCAGTAGTTCCCTTTCCAATGTTCCCTTACCGACTCTAAACCACTGTTTGGACACTTGATCTTCAGTGTTTTGGAGGACAAGCAGCCTAGAAGGGTCACTAGATCTGTTGTTGCTTGATTTCCTTTGCATTTCCTTTGTACTTAATAGGGAATCAAAACAAAGAGAGAGAGAGAGAGAGAGAGACATAGACATATATATATATATATATATATATATATATATATATATATAGATAGATAGATAGATAGATAGAGAGAGAACTACTAATAATAGGTTACTTCCTCCTGTGCATCCGCTGGCGCACACACACACACACACACACACACACACACAGTATTTACATATATATATATATATATATATATATATATATATATATATATATATACCCGGTATATACTGTATATATATACCGGTATATATATATATATATATGTGTGTGTGTGTGTGTGTGTCTGTGTAGGACTAAGTGTGTGCATGACGGTGTGTGTGTGTGAGTGTATGACATCCTGTTTAGAGAAGGTTAGAATGTACTGAGTAACCAAAGCTACTCATAAACACACACACTACATCCCTATGAGTGTATGTATGTGTATGACTGTATGTACTATGTATGTGTGTGAACGTATAATATCATGTTTAGAGAAGGTTAGAATGTACTGAGTAACCAAAGTTTCTCATAAACTCACATAATACATTCCTGTGTGTATATGTACGTGTATGACTGTTTGTGTGTGTATGACTGTTTGTGTGTGTGTGTGTGAGCGTATAATATCCCGGTTCTGGAAGGTTAGGATCTTATGAGTAACCAAAGTATCTCATAAACTCACACAATACTTACATAATTAATTCATGTGTGTGTTTATGTGTGTTACAGTGTGTATGACTGTATATATATGAGAGTATGAGCGTATAATTTACTGGTTATAGGTTAAGATGATGAGTAACTAAAGTGTCTCATAAACTCACACACTACATCCCTGTGGACGTTTTAACCCTTTCACGCACATATGACGCAGATGTTGCCAGATTAGCAATAAGAAATAGTTATAATTACCTCTCCAAAATTAGTTTTCTGCCCACAGCTAACTCAAAGACAACTGCAGAGGTTGAAGTAACTAAACTAAAGGTTTATAAATACCCCTGATGGTAACAAAGGCTTTAAAGTATCCCCAATAGGCTCAACACAGCTAACTCAAAGACAACTGCAGAGGTTGAAGTAACTAAACTAAAGGTTTCTAAATACCCCTGATGGTAACAAAGGCTTTAAAATATCCCCAAGAGGCTCACACAGCTAACTCAACGACAACTGCAGAGGTTGAAGTAAACTAAACTAAAGGTTTATAAATACCCCTGGTGGTAACAAAGGCTTTAAAGTATCCCCAATAGGCTCAACACAGCTAACTCAAAGACAACTGCAGAGGTTGAAGTAACTAAACTAAAGGTTTCTAAATACCTCTGATGGTAACAAAGGCTTTAAAGTATCCCCAATAGGCTCAACACAGCTAACTCAAAGACAACTGCCAGAGGTTGAAGTAACTAAACTAAAGGTTTATAAATACCCCTGATGGTAACAAAGGCTTTAAAGTATCCCCAATAGGCTCAACACAGCTAACTCAAAGACAACTGCAGAGGTTGAAGTAACTAAACTAAAGGTTTCTAAATACCCCTGATGGTAACAAAGGCTTTAAAGTATCCCCAATAGGCTCAACACAGCTAACTCAAAGACAACTGCAGAGGTTGAAGTAACTAAACTAAAGGTTTCTAAATACCCCTGATGGTAACAAAGGTTTTAAAGTATCCCCAATAGCCTCAAAATCGCGTCATATGTCGGAGAGGGTTAATGTGTGTGGTTGTATGACTGTACCCGGTGTGTGTGTGTGAGCTACTATAATATCCTGGTTCTGGAAGGAGGTTAGGATCATATGAGTAACTAAAGTGTCTCATAAACTCACACAATACATCCCTGTGTGTGTGTCTGTGTGTGTGTGAGCGCGTATATCCTGGTTACAGAAGGTTAGGATGATATGAGTAACCATAAATACACTCTCTCTCTCTCTCTCTCACCACCCCCCCCCCCCCCACACACACACACTCTCTCTCTCTCTCACACACACACACACTCACTATCTCTCCTACACATATATATACACACACACACTTTCCCTCGTAAACAAACCCGCCTTAACCCTCTCCTACCAATGCTGCTCTTATGTTTTGTTTTCTGGCAATTACTAGACGACTTTATTGAGATTAATAAGTGTGTATGGAAGTGAGAGGGTGGATCGAGATAGTGTTTACCCTTCGAATGCCCCACAGATCCTTAGTAAGTCGTGTACAACTCGTCTAATGATAGCCACCATAAACTGTCAAAATAGCTATGTATCAAGTACCGGGTAGCCTACATCTCACAAATACACATGAGGTAATGCATGTTGAAGGGGACAGTGGCTGGTTTTTGGGTCTATTAATTCGTTTATTTTTAGTTTCTTCGCTAGACCTCCCTTCAAAATAAATTTGTACATTTTTCGGTAGAAAAATGTCCCGGCCGAAGGCCGATTTATCTTAATCTTACAGGCTCGCTATCGCTCGCCAGGAAAAAATAGACACCTAAATGGCACGAAATGTATTAAAAATTGACAACAAAATGGGGCAAAAGGTGTTAAAATCTCCAAACTAATGGGGCTAAACACGAGGGAGAAAGCGGTCCAGAATAACGGCCCATCTCCCCTTAACCCCTTCTGTACCGGCACCGTCCTTTTAAAATGATTGTGGCTATTATTAAACCATGTTCTTCCGTTTAAAAAGACATCGCCGGCACAGAAGGGGTTAAGAGTCTAGCTATGTATATAATAGTAATTCGGAGGGTTCAGGGGGTGGAGAGAGAGCCCTTACCACCACCACCACCACCATCATCCACCATCCCTCCCTACTATGACCTTGCTTTTTGTACCCCCACCCTCCCCATCCACCTTCCCTCCTCTTCCACCCCCGACCACATACATACATACACACACACACACACCACCATCCAGACTCACTCGGTCGATGACTCCACAAACACACACACACACACCCACATACGCACCCTTGCACACACACACACAACACATACGCACCCTTACACACAAACCAACATACATACGCACCCTTACACACACACACACAACACATACGCACCCTTACACACAAACCAACATACATACGCACCCTTACACACAACACATACGCACCCTTACACACACACACACAACACATACGCACCCTTACACAAACCAACATACATACGCACCCTTACACACACACACACATACGCACCCTTACACACAAACCAACATACATACGCACCCTTACACACACACACAACACATACGCACCCTTACACACACACACACAACACATACGCACCCTTACACACAAACCAACATACATACGCACCCTTACACACACACAACACATACGCACCCTTACACACACACAACACATACGCACCCTTACACCCACACACACACCCACATACGCACCCTTACACACACACACAACACATACGCACCCTTACACACAAACCAACATACATACGCACCCTTACACACACACACACACACACACAACACATACGCACCCTTACACACCCACACCCACCCTTACACACAAACCAACATACATACGCACCCTTACACACACACACACACACATACGCACCCTTACACACAAACCAACATACATACGCACCCTTACACACACAACACATACGCACCCTTACATACACACACAACACATACGCACCCTTACACACACAACACATACGCACCCTTACACACACAACACATACGCACCCTTACACACACACAACACATACGCACCCTTACACACAACACATACGCACCCTTACACACACACAACACATACGCACCCTTACACACAACACATACGCACCCTTACACACAACACATACGCACCCTTACACACACACAACACAACAAACACATACATACGCACCCTTACACAACACAACAAACACATACATACGCACCCTTACATTTACACACCCTTAAACATCCGCAAAACACATATACGAACTCTTACACCCACCCACATACGCACCCTTAAACCCACACACACCCACACCCACCTTCACAAACACAAACGCAAATATCCATCAACACACACACACACACACTATCACAATTTATATAACCTAACTACCCTCACTCTCTGACACACACACACAATTAACACACACATCCCTAATGACACACACACACACACACACACACACACACACACACATAGTTAGCCCATGTGCTCACTCATTCAAAATACCATTCATACTTGTATAAACAAACACATTGCTAACAAAACAAGATATAAATACACAAACATTCACACACACACAGACAATCTCTCTCTCTCTCTCTCACATACAAACACTATCTCACACACATACATATACACACTATCTCTCTCACACATACATACATACAAACACTATCTCACACACATACATATACACACTCTCTCTCTCTCTTACACACACACACACACACACACAAACACTATCTCACACACGCATACATATACACACACACTATCTCACAAACACACACACACAAACACTATCTCTCACACACGCATACATATACACACACATTATCTCACAAACACATACACACACACTCTTACTTATAGACCAATTAAATGCAATTACTGAAGAAGACTACACCTCCTCTCTCTCTCTCTCTCTCTGATGGTAAATTGCCATGGCCCCATCTTCATTATGCAGCTATTATATTAATTTGTAGCGAAATAGGTGTTATTTTTTGTTTAAACTTTATATTAATAAGACGTTGAGACAGTAATTATTATATTATCTAATTTAATATATATAAATGTTAACCCTTTCAAGCTCCAATACGCGTTTCTGTTCTGTTTCCGGCTATTATTAGACGATTTTATTCAGATTAGTAACGGTCTGTGGAAGTCAAAGGGTTGATTGAGATAGTATTTACCCTTTTAATACCAACCGATCCTTCCTAAGCTGCATAAAATCGTCTAATGATAGCCAAAGTAAACTGCTAAAACGCGTCAGAGCTTCAAGGGGTTAATTCATGTATTCATTTATTTGTACAGGATATATATATATATATATATATATATATATATATATATATATATATATATACTGTATTTATTGGGTGATTCATTTGTTTGTTCATAATATTGATTGCTCCTTAGACCCTAATCAAGCTTATCAAACACCAAGACCTCCCCTTCGAGATAAATGTGTAGCGAGATAGTGATGGTGGTAGTTGTGGTAGTGGTAGTGATGGTGGTAGTTGTGGCAGTGATTGTAGTGGTGGTAATAGTGGTGGTAGTTGTGGTGATGGTGGTAGTGGTGGTTGTGGTAGTGATAGTGGTAGTTGTGGTAGTGGTAGTGATGGTTGTGGTTGTGGCAGTGATAGTAGTGGTGGTAATAGTGGTGGTGGTAGTGGTAGTGATGGTGGTAGTGGTGGTTGTGGTAGTGATAGTGGTGGTAGTGATAGTGGTGGTAGTGATGGTGGTAGTGGTAGTGATGGTGGTAGTGCTGGTGGTAGTTGTGATAATGATGGTGGTAGTTGTGGTAGTGGTAGTGATGGTTGTGGTAGTGATGGTGGTAGTGGTAGTGATGGTGGTAGTGGTGATAGTAGTGGTAGTGCTGGTGGTAGTTGTGATAATGATGGTGGTAGTTGTGGTAATAATGGTAGATAAGAGGAACAGTGTGGTAGTGGTAGTGCTACTAGTATAGTAATGGTAGTGGTAGTAGTGATGGTGGTAGTGGTGATAGTGAGGGTGGTAGTGGTAGTAGTGATGGTATTGATAGTTGTGGTGGTAGTGGTAGTAGTAGTGGTAGTAGTAGTGATAATGGTAGTGATAGTGGTAGTTTACAGATAGGCCTAGTTTTCCATGACTGGTAGTTTTGGTAACCCTCATTTCAGGGTTGTGGTCTTAACACTATCTGGTCCGACGTCTTGGGGTTATTATGATATTTGGTCGTAATATTGTTGAGGATTTTGCTTGATGTTGCCATTTTGGAGCCATGTATTTTAGTTTGTCCCCTAGGCTAACAAAAACACCTTCCCAGACTACCGTAACTAAAATATGCCCACCCAGACCCCCTTCAAGCCAAATTTGTAATGTTTTCGACAGAGAAACGTTACAGGCTTGCTATCGCTCGCCAAGAAAAAAAATCGACACCTGAGTGGAGTAAATCGACACCTGAGTGGAGTAAATCGACACCTGAGTGGAGTAAATCGTCACCTGAGTGGAGTAAATCGACACCTGAGTGGAGTAAATCGACACCTGAGTGGAGTCAATCGTCTCATTATCGCCAAACTAATGAGTTGAAACTTCTTAAAATTCCCAAACTAAGAATCGAAACAGTGGTCAGAGCCGAGCCCCCCCCCCCCCCCCCCCCCCCCTCCCCTAACAGGTATCGATCTATTATATAACCCTTAAGGGGAGGTATTTCGTGTGTTCCCTAGACCTCCATCAAGTTTAAAATTACACCCCCTTGAGTCCCTTTCAAGATAAATTTGTACATTTTTCGGTAGAAAAATGTCCCGGCCGAAGGCCGGTGCCTCTTAAATTACAGGCTCGCTATCGCTCGCCAGGATAAAATCGACACCTGAATGGCACGAAAGGTCTTAATAATGGGGTGAAAGTTCTTAAAATCGCTAAACTAATGGTGCGAAAGTTTTATAATATCCAAAGCAATGGGGCTAAACATGAGGGAGAAAGGGGTCAAGAAAAACATCCCTTAAGTGGAAATCTCCCCTTAACCAAAACATTCCATACATAAGGTTATCTTGAATTTGGCTCTATATCTCGCTTCAGTTTCTTTTAAATTTATCTTAATCTTATTCGGTTTTAATTATTATTCTATTTCATTTGATATACTACCAAAACTACCAAAATCACCACAACTACCAACATCAAACCAAAGAAGAGGGAAAGGGTGTGTGGGTGTGTGGGTGTGTGGGTGTGTGTGTGTGTGTTTAATGTCCTTGAGAATGCTAAGGTTCTCTCTCTCTCTCTCTCCCTCTCCCCCCTTTAAACATCTCACCTTTACCTCTCTCTCCCACACACACCCTACATACACACACATACCCTACACATGCACATCCTACACACACACACCCTACCTACACACACACACACCACACATGCACACCCTACACACCCTACCTACACACCACACATACCCTACACATGCACACCCTACCTACACACCACACATACCCTACACAGACACACTCTACACACAAACACACAAATGGCCGAGACAGTAGCTACAAATTTAGCTTGAAGGGGGTCAGGGTGGGTAATTTTTTAGTTTGGTGGAAGTCTGGGAAGGTTTTTGTTAGCCTAGAGGACAAACTATAATTATTACTACCACCACTACAACTATCACAACCATAACAACTACCACAATGCCTATAAGAAATACTACAACCACAACTACCACAACGCCTATATGAAATACTACAACCACAACTACCACAACGCCTATAGGAAATACTACAACCACAACTACCACAACGCCTATAAGAAATACTACAACCACAACACCTATAGGAAATACTACAACCACAACGCCAACCCAAAGTACCATAAACTACAACTATCACAACCACCATAATCACAACTACAACCACCACGACCATTACAACTACCGGTACCAACCTACCAAACCCACAAGTACTTCCACAGCCACAACAACCATCACAACCACCAGACCTACCACAACCACCATCACAAAACACCACAACCACAACAATCAGCAAACCTACTACACCAGCACAACTACAACCACCAGAATCACAACAACCACCACCAGCAGACCTTCCACAACCACAACCACCACCAGAATTACAACTATAAGATCCATCACAACCACAACCAGAAGACCTACCACAACAACCTACCTACCGTACCTATCACAACCAGAACTACCTACCTATCACAACCAGAACTACCTACCTATCACAACCACAAGATCCATCACAACCACCACCACCACCATGGGCACAAGGTCAATGACTGGACACAACCTGTCTGTACCTAAGATACCCCCATACCCCCTTCTCTCTCTCTGTCTGCCTCTCTCTCACACACACACACACACACACACACACACAACCAGAACTACCTACCTATCACAACCACTAGACCAACCACAACCACAAGATCCATCACAACCACCACTAACCAACCACCACCACCAACCACCAAAGCTGGTAGCCTACATGTCATATTTGTAACATATTATGTGGTACCAACATTGTAAAATGCTAACTGAATAATTATTATTATTATTTTTATTATAGACCAACCACAACTACCACCATTGGCACAAGGTCAGTGACTCGACACAACCTGTCTGTACCTAAGATCTCTCTCTCTCTCTCTCTCTCTCTCTCTCTCTCTCTCTCTCTCTCTCTCTCTCTTGTATAATTTGTAGGCCTAGGCCTATGTAATGTTATGTATTTATGTTATCTCAATCAAGAATAACATACAAATATCTCTCCCTCTCTCTTTTAAGGCCTACTCATCCCCCCCCCCCCCCCTCTCTCTCTCTCAAGATACACATAACCAAGAAAGTGCATTTATAAGCAACAGACACAAATAATGCCACGCTAACCTAATCCATCATAAAACCTTGATTAAACTTATATATAAATCAAAGTAGGCTACCGTACAATTAAAATGTCGGTTTAATCCCCATTCACACCTACAAATCTTATGAAACTTACGAGAGAGAGAGAGAGAGAGAGAGAGAGAGAGAGAGAGAGAGACAGAGAGAGAGAGAGAGAGAGTGAGAGAGAGAGAGAGAGAGAGAGAGAGAGAGAGAGAGAGAGAGAGAGAGAGAGAGAGAGAGAGAGAGAGAGAGAGAGAGAGAGAGAGCAGCGTCTGGTTCTATATTTGGTTTTGGCATGTATTTAAACCCTAACATACCCCCCTCCCCCCCATCTCTCTCTCTCTCTCTCTCTGAAATACCCATACCCAAACACCCAAGCATACACACAAACACAAAACAAACGATTAAAGAAAAAACAAAAACATACATAAAATACACACAAAAGTAGAACACATACACAAACAAAAACGCACATAAAAAATAGAACACACACACACACCGACAAAAAAACACAGCCACAAAAAAATTAACCAGACCTAAACATTGTCCCACCCTAAATATAAAGGTAAATATAAAGGTAAATATACAGGTAAATATACAGGTAAATATAGGATGATTGACAACGATTATCACTTTCAGTATTCCAAGGGTGGGGGGCATTTTGTGGACTTTCCTTATTTCGCTCCAGACACCCACAAAGCAACACAAAAAAACACACACACACACACACATCAACCAAACCTAAACATTGTCCCACCCTAAATATAAAGGTAAATATAGGACCGCTGACAACGAGTATCACGTTCAGAATTTCAGGGGGATTTTTTGGATTTCCCTTGATTCGTTCCACACACATATAGCAGTGGCAACACACAACAAAGAACACACAAAACGCATACTAACCCTAAAACACACACAACAAAACACACACACACAAAGAAGTCACTATCACAACTACCACTGACCAAAATATCCACAACTACCATTACCAAAACTACCACAACTACCATTACCAAAACTACCACAACTACTTTTCACAATGATAACACCTATCTTATCATCCTCATATGATAACATGACCCACACAATGACAATGACACATACACACACACACACACTTTTAACAAACAATAGTCGACAGTATTTTGACACATAAAGTACATTGTTTGCAAACAAACGTGTGTGTTTGTGTATGTTTGTTGTTGTTGTTGTGTGTATGTATGTATGTGTTGTTGTGTGTGTATATATGTGTTGTGTGTAGCCTATGTGTTGCTGATGTGTGTGCATGTATTTTTGTTGTTGTGTGTATGTATGTGTTGTTGTTGTGGTGTAATATATGTTTGTGTTGTAGCCCTATGTGTTGCTGATGTGTGTGCATGTATTTTTGTTGTTGTGTGTATGTATGTGTTGTTGTTGTTGTGTCTACGTGTTGCTGTGTGTGTTGTTGTTGTTGTTATGTGCGTATGTACTGTATGTGTTGTTGATGTGCGTGTATATATATATATATATATAGGCCTATGTATTTTTGCTCTGTCTTGTAGATATGTGCATATGCGGTGTTGCTAGTGTATGTATGTATATAATTATGTCCGGTACGTGACAATGTGTGTGTGTGTGTGTGTCTGTCTGTCTGTCTGTCTGTCTGTCTGTCTGTGTGTGTGTGTGTGTGTGTGTGTGTGTGTGTGTATGTGTCTGTGTATACAGTCGTTATTGACCAGTATACATGTGTAGGTACAGTCATGAGCCACCCGTTTGAACCTGTATTGAACCCAAGCGAGACAATCCAATGTTCTGTTATATCCCAGAGGCTTCACAACGTAGGGGGGGGGGGATGGCCGTATTTATTTGCTTTGTTTGAACATCTTTTTATTATTATTATTATTATTATTATTATTATTATTATACTTACATGACATTAAATTAAATACTGTACAGTAACTGTGGATGTATCGCCGTGCTCTAACCCAGCCGACCACCAGCTGACGGTCGCAAGAGAAATGGTGGAAGTTTGTGGGTCAAAGGTCAGGTCTCCGGAGGGTAGTGGTGGTGGGAGGGGGGTTATGGTTGGTTGGTCTAGCACTATATATATCTGTCTCTCTCTCTCTACATTATCTCTCTCTCTCTCTCTCTCTCTCTCTGTCTCTGTCTCTCTCTCTCTCTCTCTCTCTCTCTGTCTCTGTCTCTCTCTCTCTCTCTCTCTATATATATATATATATATATATATATATATGAGAGAGAGAGAGAGAGAGAGAGAGAGAGAGAGAGAGAGATATAATTGGCTTTATAGGCAGGTCATTTGAGCATAAATCCAAAGACGTTATCCTAACCCTTTACAATTCCTTAGTCCGCCCTCTTCTGGAATACTGCGTTCAATGCTGGTGCCCTTATTACCAAAAAGACATAAACAAGCTAGAACGAGTTCAACGTAGAGTTACCAAAATGATACCTAGCCTAAAGAACAAACCATACGAAGAGCGTCTTAGAGAAATAAATCTATTTCCTTTAACCCAGTGCAGATTAAGAGGTGACTTAATTCAAGTGTTCAAAATCATCAAAGGCATCGACAATATGAACTGTAGTAAGTACTTCACTCTCGACCAATCTAATTACACGCGGGGAAACGGTTGCAAAATTATTGGTAAATCTTTTAACTCACACGAATCTAAGAATTTCTTCTTCAATCGAGTTGTCAACTTGTGGAATGGGCTTCCCCGAAACGTTATAGACTGCATCACCGTTGATTCATTTAAACTCCGCCTAGACAAATATCTCGCATCAAACCCGCGACTGACTGCGTTTGTAAATGAATAATTGTATTTTATCCTCCCCTCAGTTACTAACCCATCTGTCCCCTACTAACTTCCTAGTCCTGCCACGGACATTAGTTCTAGGGCAGTAGGTCCCTTTCCAATGTTCCCTTATCCACTCTAAACCACTGTTTGGACACTTGATCCTCAGTGTTTTGGAGGACAAGCAGCCTAGAAGGGTCACTAGACCTGTTGTTGCTTGCTGTCCTTTGTACTCCTTTGTACTCTCTCTCTCTACATCTCTATCTCTCTCTCTCTCTCTCTCTCTCGATGTGTGCGAGCAACAATAATTGACGGCTGAATGGGGTGAAGCGTCTTTTTATCGTCAAATGTATGGGGTGAAACGTCATAAACTCTCCAAACTAATGCAGCGAAACGAGGGAGGTTAAAAAAAAACCCACTTTCACGCCAAATACTGTATAGTTAAGAAGACTGACAAATATGGAGGGGAGGTTTTTAGTTTGGTCTCTAGATATCCATCAAGTTCTTAAAATTGCCAGAAATGGGGCGAAAGTTCTTAAAATCGCCAAACTAACGGGGGCGAGTGTCTTAAAATTAGAAAAAGCAATGGGGCTAAACATGAGGGAGAAAGAGGTTCAGAAAAAAATCCTCCAGGTGGAAATCTCCCCTTAAATACCCACAGATCCTTCCTAAGCTGCATAAAATCGTCTAATGATAGCCAAAATAAACTGCTAAAACGCGTCAGAGCTTCAAGGGGTTAAGGGGAGATTTCCACTTGAGGGATTTTTTTCTGGACCCCTTTCTCACTCATGTTTATAGCCCCATTGCTTTTTAGATTTTAAGACACTCGCCCCCTTTAGTTTGGCGATTTTAAGAACTTTCACCCCATTTCTGTCAATTTTAAGAACTCGTGCCATTTAGGTGTCGATTTTTTCCTGGCGAGCGATAGCGAGCCTGTAATTTGAGAGATTTTTGAGACATTTTTCTACCGAAAATGTACAAATTTGTCTTGAAAGGGACTCAAGGGGGTGTAATTTTAAGCTTGATGGAGGTCTAGGGAACAAACTAAATACCTCCTCTTAAGGGGAGATGGTTCACTTTTTGGGCGATTTTTGCATGTATTCATTATTTTTCTAGTTTCCTCCCTAGACCTCCATCAAATTAAAAAAAAAAACATCCATCAGATCCCCCTTCTAGATTAATTTGTACATTTTTCGGTAGAAAAATACCCCGGCCGAAGGCCGGTTCTTCCAACATTACAGGCTCGCTATCGTTCGCCAGGGAAATAAATCGACACCTAAATAGCACGAAAGGTCTAAATATTGACGAAGAAATGGGGCAAAAGGTCTTAAAATCGACTAAATAATGGGGCAAACATCTTAACATCTGTAAACTAATGGGGCTAAACATGAGGGAGAAAGGCCATGGTTCAGAAAACCGGCCTTTCCCCCCCTCAAATTTGCATAACATCGTGTTAATATATCCAGATTATAAGGTTGAAAGTCGTCCTCGTGCTGAAGGGGTTAAGGGCAGGTAGACCGTTTTTCTGGACCCCCTTCTCCCTCATGTTTAGCCCCCACTGGTTTTGAGATTATAAGACGTTCGGCCCATTAGTTTGGCGATTTTAACACCTTTTGCCCCATTTCGTTGTCAATTTTAAGACCTTTCGTGCCATTTAGGTGTCTATTATTTCCTGGCGAGCGATAGCGAGCCTGCAATTTTAAGAGGAATCGGCCTTAGGCCGGGACATTTTTCTACCGAAAAATGTACAAATCTATCTTGAAGGGGGTGTTTTTATAAGCTTGATGGTGGTCTGGGGAGGAAACTAAAAACATATATGAATAAATGAATTAATAGACCAAACAAACGGTCAGTCTGCCCTTAAGAACGGTCAGTCAGGGAGAGAGAATATACATGATAACACAAACTATGGATAAAAAGAGACGGTTGGTGAAACAGATAAGTGTGAAACCAATATCACACCAACGCATTTTCCGACAATTTTCTAAGAGCAATATTTGTCTCGAACTGCAGTATTTTGGGGTTCTTTGACATTGGAATCGGACGAAAGCCAAACAAACTATGGGAGGAGAGAGGAGAGCTATGAGGGGACACATACACACACACACACACACACACACACACACACACACACATATATATATATATATATATAAAGGGAGAGGGAATGGGGTACTCTCTAAGGGTCCAGGGAGAGAGCTGATATGACGGCTAACGAATGGTGTGTCAGAGGCCATTCCACAGTGAGAGAGAGAGAGAGAGAGAGAGAGTGTGTGAGAGTGAGTGAGAGTGAGAACTGATGGGGTGAAGCATCTTATAATCCTCATTTCAATTCCTCGAGATATAATAACATAGGAGAGAGGTATCCTGATCAGGATTCGAACCCACTCACGCCAGCTATATTTGGTAGAGTTGGGCACCGAAACCACTCAGCCATGAGCGGGTACAAGGGAAGCAACCTTAGTTCTTATTTGAAGAACCAGGTTAAGCTCGGTTCACACATACACAAATTAACGTCCCGTCTGGCCCCGACCTCTTTATTCGCCTGCAAACGGGCAAGGACGCCGGCAAAATCGCCTATGGACGGTACAGGGATGTGTGGTGTCGCCAGCACACTGGACGGGGGGCAGGAGGCGGCAACCATTTTGTGCATGCATAAAATGGTCGTGTGGGCCGGGGCAACTGCCACAAAACGTGTCAGGCCGGGACACATATGGGAGCATTCGGCGTCTAGACGCCAACTGGGGGGGTATAGACGCCAACTGGGGGGGTATAGACGCCATCTGGGGGGGTATAGACGCCAACTGGGGGGGTATAGACGCCAACTGGGGGCGTATAGACGCCAACTGGGGGGGTATAGACAACAACTGGGGTGGTATAGACAACAACTGGGGGGGTATAGACAAAACTGGGGGGGTATAGACGCCAACTGGGGGGGTATAGACACCAACTGGGGGGTATAGACAACAACTGGGGGGGTATAGACACCAACTGGGGGGGTATAGGACAACAACTGGGGGGGTATAGACAACAACTGGGGGGGTATAGACGCCAACTGGGGGGGTATAGACGCCAACTGGGGGGGGTTATAGACGCCAACTGGGGGGGTATAGACAACAACTGGGGGGGGTATAGACAACAACTGGGGGGTATAGACAACAACTGGGGGGGTATAGACACCAACTGGGGTGGTATAGACAACAACTTGGGGGGTTATAGACGCCAACTGGGGGGTATAGACGCCAACTGGGGGGTATAGACGCCAACTGTATAGACAACAACTGGGGGGGTATAAGACGCCAACTGGGGGTATAGACGGCCAACTGGGGTATAGACACCAACTGGGGGGTATAGACAACAACTGGGGGGTATAGACAACAACTGGGGGGTATAGATGCCCACTGGGGGGTATAGACACCAACTGGGGGGGTATAGACAACAACTGGGGGGTATAGATGCCAACTGGGGGGTATAGACAACAACTGGGGGGGTATAGACAACACTGGGGGTTTATTGGTGTATAGGACACAACTGGGGGGGGGGTATAGATGCCAACTGGGGGGGGGGTATAGACAACAACTGGGGGGGTATAGACAACAACTGGGGGGGTATAGACTCCAACTGGTATAGACAACAACTGGGGTATAGACAACAACTGGGGGGTGTTTAAGAGATGCCAACTGGGGGGGGTATAGACCCAACAACTGGGGGGGGGTATAGACGCCAACTGGGGGGGTATAGACAACAACTGGGGGTATAGACAACAACTGGGGGGTATAGACGCAACTGGGGGTATAGACAACACTGGGTATAGACACAACTGGGGGGTATAGACAACAACTGGGGGGGGTATAGACAACAACTGGGGGGGTATAGACAACAACTGGGGGGGTATAGACAACAACTGGGGGGGTATAGACCGCCAACTGGGGGGGTATAGACACCAACTGGGGGTATAGACAACAACTGGGGGGGTATAGACAACAACTGGGGGGGTATAGACAACAACTGGGGGGTATAGACAACAACTGGGGGTATATAGACGCCAACTGGGGGGGTATAGACAACAACTGGGGGGGTTATGACGACTGGGGGGTATAGACAACACTGGGGGGGTATAGACAACAACTGGGGGGGTATAGACAACAACTGGGGGGTATAGACAACAACTGGGGGGGTATAGACAACAACTGGGGGGGTTATAGACAACAACTGGGGGGGTATAGACAACAACTGGGGGGGTTATAGAACAACACTGGGGGGGTATAGACAACAACTGGGGGGGTATAGACAACAACTGGGGGGGGTAGACACCTGGGTATAGACAACAACTGGGGGGTATAGACAACAACTGGGGGGGGTATAGATGCCAACAACTGGGGGGGTATAGACAACAACTGGGGGGTATAGACGCCAACTGGGGGGGTATAGACACCAACTGGGGGGGTTATAAAACGCCAACTGGGGGGGTATAGACAACAACTGGGGGTATAGACGCCAACTGGGGGGGTATAGACACCAACTGGGGGGGGTATAGACGCCAACTGGGGGGGGTATAGACGCGCCAACTGGGGGGTATAGACAACAACTGGGGGGGTATAGACGCCAACTGGGGGGGTATAGACACCAACTGGGGGGGGTATAGACGCCAACTGGGGGGGTATAGACACCAACTGGGGGGGTATAGACACCAACTGGGGGGTATAGACGCCAACTGGGGGGGTATAGACACCAACTGGGGGGGTATAGACGCCAACTGGGGGGGTATAGACACCAACTGGGGGGGTATAGACCCAACTGGGGGGGTATAGACACCAACTGGGGGGGTATAGACAACAACTGGGGGGGTATAGACAACAACTGGGGGTATAGAGCACCAACTGGGGGGTATAGACGCCAACTGGGGGGTATAGACAACAACTGGGGGGGTATAGACAACAACTGGGGGGTATAGACAACAACTGGGGGGGTATAGACAACAACTGGGGGGGTATAGACAACAACTGGGGGGGTATAGACAACAACTGGGGGGGTATAGAGACACAACTGGGGGGGTACTAGAAAACAACAACTGGGGGGGTATAGACAACAACTGGGGGGGTATAGACAACAACTGGGGGGGTATAGACGCCGACAAATGGGATGAGAACGGCGGCAAAAAGCCGTTGGAAGGAGAGTCGGCGATGTGGCACCGTCGCATCACGTGAGCTGGTGACACCTCACGTCCGTGTACCGACCATAGGCGATTTTGCCGGCGTCCCTGCTCATTTGCAGGCGAATTAAGGGGTCGGGGACAGACGGAACTTTAATTTGTGCATGTGTGGACCGAGCAAAAGGGGTCGGGGACGGACGGGATGTTAATTCGTGCATGTGTACCATGGTGCCTCCAGATTGATGCCGTCCTGCCTATTTTCTTGGTCGTGGTCGGACGGGACGTTAATTCGTGCATGTGTGAACCGAGCTTTATAGTCTTTATAAGGTTGATGGAGGTCTAGGGAACAAACTAAATACCACCCCTTAAGGTTGATGGAGGTCTAGGGAACAAACTAAATACTTCCCCTTAAGGTTGATGGAGGTCTAGGGAACAAACTAAATACTTCCCCTTAAGGTTGATGGAGGTCTAGGGAACAAACTAAATACCTCCCCTTAAGGTTGATGGAGGTCTAGGGAACAAACTAAATACCTCCCCTTAAGCTTGATGGAGGTCTAGGGAACAAACTAAATACCTCACCTTAAGGTTGATGGAGGTCTAGGGAACAAACTAAATACCACCCCTTGAGGTTGATGGAGGTCTAGGGAACAAACTAAATACCTCCCCTTAAGGTTGATGGAGGTCTAGGGAACAAACTAAATACCTCCCCTTAAGGTTGATGGAGGTCTAGGGAACAAACTAAATACCACCCCTTAAGGTTGATGGAGGTCTAGGGAACAAACTAAATACCTCCCCTTAAGGTTGATGGAGGTCTAGGGAACAAACTAAATACCTCCCCTTAAGGTTGATGGAGGTCTAGGTAACAAACTAAATACCTCCCCTTAAGGTTGATGGAGGTCTAGGGAACAAACTAAATACCTCCCCTTAAGGTTGATGGAGGTCGTCTTTACTATGAGATTCCCAGTAGACATTTTTTCATTCTGCTGGGGGCCTTTTTTCCCCAACTAAATTTCATGCGGACCCAATGTTGGAGGGAGTGGTGGGTGGGGAGAGAGCCTGCTGCTTTGCTATCCTTGCCTTCCACTTATAGCAAATTCTATGTAATTGTGTATTGATGTAACTATGTAGCTCTCTGTCTCTCTGCATCTATCTGTCTATATATCTATCTATCTATCTTAAAGGTGGGGGCTCATGGGTTGAGATAAACATGGACTGATAATCGCCAAGCTGCATATAATTATCTTGCAAAATGCAATGGCACTGAAATAATTATTAACAATGGTATAAAGGACTTTGCGGATCGTCTATACCGGGCCTGTGACATCATAGTGACGTCACACCAGTATCCTTAGCCTAGACTGGATGGTGGACTTACACTCTTGTGACGTCACAGGCCCGGTATAGACGATCCACAAAATCCTTCATACCATTGTTAATAATTATTTCAGTGCCATTGCATTATGCAAGATAATTATGTACAGCTTGGCGATTATCAGTCCATGTTTATATCAACCCATGAACCCCCACCTTTAAGATTGATAGATAGATATATATATAGACAGATAGATGCAGAGAGAGAGAGCTACATAGTTACAGCAATACACAATTACATAGAAATTGCTATAAGTGGAAGGCAAGGATAGCAAAGCAGCAATGTACAGCTTGGCGATTATCATTCCATGTTTACCTCAACCCATGAATTCAGACTGCCTAGTAGGGACCACAAGGTCTGTACAGTTTGTGTATTCATGTAACTCTATGTAGCTGTCTATCTATCTGTCTATATATCTATCTATCTATCTATCTATATTTCTGTCTATCTATCTATCTATCTATCTATCTATACCTATATCTATCTGTCTATCTATCTATACCTATATCTATCTATCTATACCTATATCTATCTTTCTATCTATCTATCTATACCTATATATATCTATCTTTCTGTCTATCTATCTATACCTATATCTATCTATCAATCTATACCTATATATATCTATCTATCAATCTATCTATACCTATATCTATCTTTCTATCTATACCTATATCTATCTTTCTATCTATCTATCTATCTATCTATACCTATATCTATCAATCTTTCTATCTATCTATCTATCTATACCTATATCTATCTATCAATCTTTCTATCTATCTATCTATACCTATATCTATCTATCTTTCTGTCTATCTATCTATACCTATATCTATATATCTATCTTTCTATCTATCTATCTATCTATCTATACATACCTATATCTATATCTATCTATCTATCTATCTATTTATCTATCTATAACAATTCCCGAGTGTCTGTACGTGTGTGTGTGTGTGTGTGTGTCTGATCCGATGACCTCCAGACAGTTCCCCCCCCTCCCTGTTACACAATACGGCTATAAACACACTCGAGGTCACAGGTCAAAGGTCAAGGTCAACACAATACACGGGAATTCTAACTAGATCCGGGACGTTGGAGGAGAGAGTGAAAGTGTGTGAGAGTGTGTGTGTGTGTGTGAAAAAGAGAGAGAGAGACCGTGTGTGTGTGTGTGTGTGTGTGTGTGTGTGTGTGTGTGTGTGTGTGTGTGTGTGTGTGATAGATAGAGAGAGAGAGAGCAATAAAACACTACCGGTACCCACTGCCAATTAATAACAACAATAGATTAACAGCTTCATTTAAGGGGAGATCTCCACTTGAGGGATTTTTTTCTTGACCCCTTTCTCCCTCATGTCTAGCCCCATTGCTTTTGAGATTTTAAGATGTTCTCCCCATTAGTTTGGCGATTTTAAGAAGTTTCACCCCATTTAAGTCACTTTTAAGACCTTTCGTCCCATTTAGGTGTCGATTTTTTCTTGGCGAGCGATACCGAGCCTGTAATTTAAGAGGAGCCGGCCTTCGGCCGGGACATTTTTCTACCGAAAAATGTACAAATTTATCTTGAAAGGGGGTCAAGGGGGAGTAATTTTAAGCTTGATGGAAGTCTAGGGAATCAACTAAAAACCTCCCCTTAAGGGGGGATGAGTCGTTTTTCTGGATCCACTTTCTCCCTCATTTTTAGCCCCATTTTGTTTTTAGATTATAAGATGTTCGAAAGGTCTTAACATGGGGTGAAAGTTCTTAAAATCGCTAAACTAATGGGGCGAACGTTTTATAATATCAAAAGCAATGGGGCTAAACATGAGGGAGAAAGGAGTCCAGAAAAAAATCCCTCAAGTGGAGATCTCCCCTTAATCTTCCAATATTAGGCGTATTTTCACACTTGATTATGATTAACATTAGACGATTTTATGCAGTTTAGGAAGTGTCTCTAGGAATGAAAGAGGTGAAAACTATCTATAAATTACAAGGAGAGACTATAGAAAATATAGAAATACAGGGTGTTCCAGTAATGCTTTTCATAAATTATATGGTGGACTCATCAGACAAAAATAAGAATACATTACTCTATGAACATGAGGTTGAGTATTTATAATAACGGAGTTATTACACGATTTAAGATAACGATAGATACAATGCCATTCAATCCAAGGGGTAATGTTGCCATTTTAGTGGATTATATCCATTTGGCCTTCGCTATCGCTTGCTAGCCTCAAGATATCCAATCGGCGTTCTCTCTTCAGGCTAGCGAGCTGATGTTTTCGGTAGGAAAATCAAATCCGGCGAAGCCGGACATATTTTTCTACCGAAAAGTCAGATCGCTACTGCTCACTATCTTGAGGCTAGCAAGCGATAGCGAAGGCCAAATGGATATAATCCACTAAAATGGCAACATTACCCCTTGGATTGAATGGCATTGTATCTATCGTTATCTTAAATCGTGTAATAACTCCGTTATTATAAATACTCAACCTCATGTTCATAGAGTAATGTATTCTTATTTTTGTCTGATGAGTCCACCATATAATTTATGAAAAGCATTACTGGAACACCCTGTATATATATATTCTCTTTTAAACAGACGAGGTTAAAAGCAATAGCAGTTTCAGCATTCAGGATTTTATTGTTACAGCTTTCAATAGTTCTAACAATTTTCCTCTGGGGTTCAGAGATGAGGTACAAAAGGTTAGCAAAATTCATGGTGGATCCAACGTTTCACCAGTAAACATCTTGCATCTTCAGGGAATGGAGAGGTAATGGTTAGCAGGATTACGGATTACGGTTAAGCCAGGGGGCTTTAAGTTCAGAAGGAAGGTTATTAGTACAAGAGAAAGTTTGGAAAGATGAAGAGAATAAGAGGTGAAAGGTTGTGGGCTGAACCACATTGCTATTATCTATTGGGTTTGTTTATGATATTGTGTTCATATCTCCCTGTTGACAGCATATATTTGTGTGTTACTAGATGATTCATTATGGGCCAGGACCGCCGTCTGTTGTTAGGTGTTAAGTCCATATATTCTACGACATAAGACAATGCATATAAAAGGACAGGTTTCATTAGGACCAGATCACACTCATTCATTCATCACCAACATCAAAACTTCCCTCCCTTTCCCCTCCCCCTCTCCCCCTATTCCTCTCTATATTTATTTTATTATGTTTTATTATTTATTTTTTTTGTTTTTTATTTTTGTTTTCTGTCCCCTTTTACAAGGAGTTAGTGTTCAAATGCTCAAATTCTCGCAGGCCCATGTGGGCCACGGGCCCGGGGGCCCCCCCGTGAGCCCCCGGTCCGAGGTCCACAGAGCTAGTGGGCAATGTATGTAAGGTTAGAGGAAACCTAAAATCTTGAATGGACCTGAGGGAAATATCGGGCCACGGACCTGGGGCTCGCCGGGGCGAGCCCCAGGCCCGTAGTCCGCACCACCCCCGACTAAATTCAAGAGCTTGTCAAGAGTGTATCAGTTGACAAAGGTTTGTAAAAATTATCTCAAAAATAAAATCTGAGTGCAAGTATCGTTAAAAACGTAAGGTATAATAAAAATAGTGTAACATTGTTAAGATAAATCAAAGGTGAGTGCAAGTGTCTTTATAATGATTAAGTATAGCATTAAACTAATTTGGGTTTTAAAATAAAGTAAGTAGTACATAAAATAGTTATAAAAGAACCAATTACATTCCCCCGAACAGATATAAATTCTTCAGGTGTATAAGGGTTCTGGTGTGTATCTACCTCGAGGACATATCTGGAGGTAGGGAACCAGTTGTGTGTTCCTTCTCTTGGCTCCTGCAACTCTGCCAAGTCCAAATCCTGAATGGAGTCTATTTTATTCCATAATTTCTTTGCTCGTTGATGGAGTTTCACGTTCATTGCTGTCATGTTAGCCTCCTGATGAAGCTGCTCTGTGTTTCTGGATTATGGGTATGTTTCATTAAATGCCCATCTCAAGGCTCTGTTTTGTATTCTTTGGAGTTTTAAAGTTTGGGTCTTGCTTAGCGTGACGAGAGGAATTATTGGATATTCCAGAATTGGAATTATGTAGGCTTTTATCAAGTGGATCTTAATTTTTTCCGGTAGTGGACTAAATCTACGTAGTTCATTCAGTGCCCTTTTGCCCTTTGATATGGTCTCAGTTACATGACTACAATATCCTGTGTTGGTGATTTTTAGACCTAACATTCTACCTCTGGTGTTGAAGTCAATTAGATCGCCGTCTGCTATGACAACCTCGTGTCTCCTACTTGCTAAGGGGATAAGAGTGAACTTTGTCTGATTTGTTCTTATTTTCCACTGTCTTTCAAATTGATTTACTTTTTCTATTTCGTTACCAACCAAGTTAGCCATCATAAGTCTCTCGATCTACCCCTATATGTGACTATTTGCGTTATGTCGTCCGCGTATGCTATGTGGTGGCAATCAATAGCTGGTTGAGGTAAGTCCATATTGTAGATTGTATATAGAATTGGAGAGAGAATTCCACCCTGCGGCACGCCGCTTTCTATGTTTATTGCCTGTCCAAGTATACCATTTATTCGGATTTTTACTGATCTGTCTACAAGATAGTCACACAGGATTTTTTCGATGTTTTGTGGTAGTCCTAGGTGCAGTAGTTTGTATTTAAGGCCCTCGTGCCAGACTTTGTCGAATGCCTTCGACACATCTCTTAAAACAAGGCAGCACTGGTTTCGTCTGGACATGGATGCAGCGATCGTCTCACTAGTAATCGCCAATGCAGTGTCTGTACCTCTGCCGTCTCTGAAGCCATGTTGTGATGGTGGCAATAGATTATGTTGATTAAGATGAAATTTAATTCGCCTGTTTATGACTCTTTCTAACAATTTGCCAGGTACTTCCAGGAGTGTTATTGGTCTGTAATTCCCTGGATATAGTGGTGATTTATTCCCCTTGGGAATCAGATGTAGAATCCCACATTTAAATCGATCGGGGAAATACCCGAGAGACAGAGTGTCATTAAATATCTCAAGAAGGTATATTAGTGCATTTTCAGGAAGCTTAGTCAGGATTTCTTTATTTATTCCACTGGGGCCTGGTGCATTATTTTGTGTTACTTTTATCATCCACTTCAGTTCAACCATTGATACTTTCCTTCTTACCACATCATTCTCATCAAATCTGTTGGGGTCAATATCCATATACGGAGTTGTCCTGGGCAAGTTCCGTCTGAGAAACGTGTGGACTCTATCTTCATTTGTATCGTCAAAATCAGCATTCTCTTCGTCGGATATTCTGAATGTTTCCTCCCATATCCTTCTAAATACTTCCTCCTTTCTCCCATTCTCATATATTTTTTGATTGTTTTCATCCAAGATATATGGTGAAGGTGAATTGGCTGTTCCCTTAAGTTTCTTGATCTCATTCCAGAACGTTTTGGGATTCTTGTGATTATTTACAAGAAACATTATTTTGTTTTCCCAGTTTTCCACTTGGCTTGCTCTGCTCTCCTCCACTAGTTGCTGCCTTAGTCTCTGGTATGCATGGTAGCTCTGTATATTCCAACCATGTCTCAGACTGTTATCAAAAAGTATACCAAATGCTCGCTGGATTTCTTTTATTTTGTCTGTTATCAGAGTTTTTGTTTAAAGTTCTTGTGTTCTTTGTGGGGATTGCCTCCTTCATACCCTTAGATACCGCACTGTACCAACTTTCCAGTTTTTTGTCAACTATCTCCATGCCTTCATAGTTATCCCAGTTCTCTTCCCCTGGGATATTGTTCTCCACTACTTCACTGAATTTTTCCCAGTCTGACCTGCTATATATAAGTTGGCTAGAAGTGGGTTCTGTAATAGCTGAGCCTGTGATAGTCATTACAATTGGTAGGTGGTCAGAAGATGTTAAGGGGCCAGGCTCTATTTTGATATTGTGATATGTTCTGTTATTGCTAATAATAATATCTGGGGATGTGTTTGCATTTCGGGAAAGATAAGTTGGGAAATTTGGTCCAAGATGAGTAAGTTTGTTATTATCATGGAAACGAGCCAGTCCCTTTCCAACTTCATTATCTCTTCCATGGCCCAGGAATCCATGTTTAGCATTCAGGTCGCCTAAAATGTACATGGGTTCATGATTGTATAATAATTTGTGGAAATCTGGGAATGGTAAGTATGGTCTTCGTGGTGGTAAGTAAGTTGTTGCAACATTTATAGGTCCCAGGTTAGTTTGGACCTTGATGCTGATGATATCTGATAAGAAGTCGTCATCTAATATATGTTTAATTGATTTTCTTACCAGAATTGCCGAGCCATCGTGCATTTCATTGTTTGAGTTAATATTATAAGTTGTATATCCTGTAATTGATATGCTCAAGTTCTCACTAATACCGTGGCTGTTCAAAATTAATATATCGGGGTTCATGGATCTGTATATGTTAGTTAATTCCAATTTCCGGGTTTCCCAGTGTAGAACATTGTGCTGTATTATAATGATATTCTCCATATTTATTCAAGGGTTCTGTTAACACGAGGGTCCCTACTAGTTGACTGTGGCGTCCTGGACTTGGTCACGAACCCTGACACGATATCCCTGAACTCCTCATCTGACACCTTCTTATAGCAATTATGTACATCTATTTCACCATTACAAATTTTGTTGCAGACTTCTTGTATTTCAAAATTAGGGTTGGTGTATGTCCACTTATATTTGTTCCTCTCTATCCCATCCCTCAGCACATCTCTGCTGACACCTCCCCTCGGGTATCCTATTGATGACATGGTGAATATTTGTAATCCAAGTTCTGTGCCTTTGTTTTTTTGACTTTGGTCAGCTGTTCTTGGGTTGCCTCCATTGGTTCCTCATTGTCGCTGGTGCTGCTCCTGACACTTCTACTCCCAGACTTTGATCTCCGTCTCTTCTTCGGTGGGTTGGATGCTGCAGCTATGGCAGCAGCTTCTGTGACGTCCTCAGTCACAGTCTGTTTGGTTATCAGGTTTGTAAGGTTTGGCTCAAAAGCATCAGTTAGAGTTTTCAGAATTCTTTCTGAGGGTGGGTCGTCAGGTACCACGATGCTAGGCAGGCTGTTCTCCTTTAATAAGTTGTTCAGGGCATTATTGTATGTTCCAGGATCAGCCAAGTTAAACAAGTGAGCGTTCAAAATGCAATTCATCGTGCGGGCAATCAGTCCGCGCTCGGCGCCAAGATTTATGTTAGAGGCATTGGTTGCTTTAGCTTTGTCACTGTAGGTTGTGTTATTCCTTTCTTGTTTCTTTTGTTCTGTCTCCTTCCTTTTATTCTGAACCACATCCTTCCTCAGCTTGCACTTCATGGCCATCGTACGATGGTCTCCACCACAGTTAATGCATTTCTTAACTTCACTTGTGCAATCTTTCCATGTGTGACCTTCTCTACTACACTCTGAGCAAATCTTAAAGTCTCTGCTTTTTGGGCAGTTGCTTGTTGTGTGTGATTTTCGATTTTGTAACATCGAGTGCAGGTTATTATGGGTGTGAATGTCTCTTGTTTCATCTGAGTTGTAGGGATGCTGACGTTGAAAAGTACCATTCCAGTATCCATGGCTTTGTTTGCTATTTGGGTTTGTTTAAATGTTACCTTTAGTGTGTTACTGTTGGTAAATTTGTAAACGTCTTCAATTTGATCCTTAGCCCATACATTCTTATCCTGTATCTCTTTGATTATGGTTTGCTCATTATGGTCAAATATGTAGTCATCGACTTTGAAGAGCAGGACAGTCTTCTTGGCTTTGATTTCTGGAGGCATTAGCGTGTTGAACTCCAGCTCAGTTAGATCAGATTGAGTCTGATGTTGGAAAAGGTGGTCTGCATCGTGGTCGTCTTTTGTGAGGACCACAAAGCCATCCAGAAGTTCGATTACTCGGGTCACATAAATGCCATGTTTCCCCAGAGTCCTTAGGAGGTCATTCTTACTACCCCTCAGCTTGGGTCGAGGGTGTTTTATTTTAACTCTGGCCATGATTAATCATGCCAATACAATTATGATGGAGTTGACACAGGGAAGTGTTGTTCTGGGGCTATGATTAAAAGACTATAATTAAAGCAAACCGTAAGTTAAAAGGTTGGCACAGAAAATAAATAAGCAGAATAGTAAATCATTAAATGTATGAATTATTGAAAAAGAACACAATATCCCATGAGTTAAAACTTCTTAACAATTAAGAAGCCTTAAGGCAAGGATAAGGGAATAAGAATTTTACGTTAATGTAGTCAAATTGCCAAATGCAAGACAAGGAAATTGGGGATGGGAAATCAAAGGATAGTTACGTTAAAGTTAATTACAAAATTAAAATTAAATTTAAAAGGAAAAAAAAAAAAAAAAAAACTGAGGTTGAACTATGAAAAGAAATTAAAAAATTAGTAATAAAGGGACAATGAAGTTAAAAGGAGTGCACGAAAAGTTCCAGCCAATCAGGAGTGTGCTGGCCTGCCAGAGTACTCTTTGTGATCCTGGGAACACAGCCAAGCTATTGCAACCCAAGAACCATGGAATTAAAAAAAACTCCAAACCCTGCTGTCGTGATAAACCAGAATGTAGTTGATAAAATGAAATTGAAATTTGAAAAGCAAGAAAAGTTACGTTAAATTTAAATACAAAACTAGATTAAAAATGTTTAAAAAACAAAATAAAATAAAGGTGCAAAGTTAAAAGCTCTCAGGCCACCCACCGCCTAATCCCTGCACTGATTTCAGCAAAGGTAAAACCTAATCCTATGTGCCCTTAGTGTCACCCTATGGATGACACCTGTTTGCTAAACCTGCCTAGCGCCTTGGGCTGCCAGCACCCCTTAACCACCAGCCTCTAAAGGCTGTCGAATGGTGTTTGGGTACCAGTGCCACTGGAGCGTCTAACCCCTAACAATACCCTGCTGCCAACTTTTCCTCCCTCAGCTCCTAATGAGCCCCCCTCATGGAACCACCCTGCGGTGGCCCTTCAGGGTTCGATTCGGTACTAAAGAAGGCAGCGTCTACTGGGTGGGACGGGCAAGTAATAAAAAAAAGAAAGGGTGCTGAAACCAGTCCAGGTAAAAAACGGCAGAGACCAAAAAGCAGACTCAAGAGTAAAATTTCCTGAGTCCAGCTAAAAATTACTAAAATGAAGAAAAATCTTCAAGAGTAAAAAAAAAAAAAAACAGAGTCCAAAAATGGCCAAAACTCCGTCAGGTAAAAACGTGCACTCAGGGGTCAAATTCTACAAATTCTAGTACTACTACTAACACAGGACAATGCCTCAACGGCGATAGTGAATGCCCCCGCCGTTATCTTCTATCCTCCATCTCCGCCTATGTTAGGAGAGCCCTCACGCACTGCTCTACCTGGGCCGACACCCACCAGGAACTAGAAAGACTATCCCAAGTTTTAGTAAATAACGGATACTCCAACTCCGACATCTCCAGCACCATCAACCACCATCTTGAAAAATGGTACACTCAAAGCCCTCCCAACATTGACCCCCCCAATGAAATTAAGATCTTCTACCGCAATTACATGTCCTCTGAACACAAAAATGACGAGGCCGTCTTAAAAGAAATAATCTCCAAGCATGTCCACCCAACCAACCCGGAAAACAAAATCAAATTAATAATTTATTACAAATCCCCCAAGACCTCCAACCTCGTTCTCCGCAACAAACCAGCCTCCACCAAGATAAAGAGCCCGATGACCGACGATCACGTCATTTACCAACATACCTGTAATTATGAGGACTGTGGACCTCATTCCTATATTGGTATGACGCAGACTCGTCTTTCACGTCGGTTAACTCTTCACCTTCAGGCTGGAGCCATCAAAGACCACTATCTCACCCCTAACCACCCTCACCTCACACGCAACGAGTTAGAGAAACACACCACCATACTCGATAAAGAAAGTGACCCAAGGAGATTACCTATACTCGAAGCTTTATATATCCAAGCCTTACATCCCAACATCAACAACCAAACTCTGGACCTTCAGATCCTTCCTTCTGCCAAAAGGCACTACCCTACAGGACCTAACACCCCTCCTCGCCCCCCGGTGCCCTTGACGCAGCCCCCGCGCTACCTCCTTCAGCTTCGTCTTCTGCAGGCGCCACACAACTTAGGCCACGCCCCTCGACACGCAGCCAATCAGCTTCGACCCCACCTACTGACCACCATCCCGCATCCAGTGCGCATGCGTGGAGCGGTTAACCCCTTCTCTCTCCTAGTTTACGCTTCCACCAATAGCAGACTTTTGCCCCCTGTTTTCCTCCTCCTCTGATCCTCCACCCTCTATATATACCCTTCCTGTTTACCTTTTATTTCATTCCTTCCTTACTTGATAATGCTGGTTGTCCAGTGAAACGCGTCGTATATCCTGTATCATCATGTACATTTATGTAACCCTGTACCACCATGAATTTTGCTCATCTCCTTCATCTACTTCCTGCCACCCAGCGAAAACTCATCAGAGACCTGGAAACTTTGAATAATAAAATTTCCAACGCAGAAATTGCCATTTCTTTCAACCTCGTATGTATTAAAGAAAATTTATTACCTGGCTTTACTAACATATATATATATATATATAATTTTGTGTAGGCTACTTGTTCATATTATAATTGTTTGTTTTTCTTTCTGTTTTAGTTCTCTCCCTAGTGTGTGTGTGTGTGTGTAAGAGAGAGAGTGTGTGTGTGAGAGAGAGAACACAAAAGAGCGTGAGAAAGAGAGAGAGGGACAACAAAGGAGATAAAGAGAGAGAGAGGCGGGAGGGGGGGGAGGGGGTAACAGAGGAATAAAAATACCAAAGGTGATCATAAGGACCTGGAATAAAGGGGGATGTCACCTCTCTCTCTCTCTCTCTCTCTCTCTCTCTCTCTCTCTCTCTCTCTCTCTCTCTCTCTCTCTCTCTCTCTCTCTCTCTCTCTCTCTCTCTCTCTCTCTCTGTACTGTAGACTCTAAGCAGGTAGACAAACATTACTAATTATGTGTAAACAATGTATGGGTGTGTGTGTGTATGTGTATGTATGTGTGTGTGTGTATGGATGTGTGTGTGTGTTTGTTTGTGTTTTAGCTCTTACTTTTATTCCACTAATAGATGGTTATAAACGGTGTCCTTTTCTTCCTCTTTCTCCACCACCTTCTCCCATTCCACTTCCTCCACCACCACCTCCACCACCACCACTACCTCCACCTCCACCGTCTCCTCCCATTCCACTTCCTCTATTGCCACCACCACTACAACTCCACCTTTTCCTCTTCCCCTTCCACCTTCACCACCACCACCACCACTGCAACCTCATATTTTTCTTCCTCCACCACCACCACCACCACCACCACCTCCATCCACCTCCCCCGCCTCCCTCCCTGGCATTGATTGATGAAGGGTATTTACCACTGGTGATTAATTCAGGTGATTGATGGTTGCTGTGATTGCTGACGCTCTGTGCTCACCAGCTAACTCACCCATAGTGTATAATTATAATAATAATAATAATAATAATGATGATGATGATGATGATGATGATGATGATGAAAATAATAATAATAATAATAATAATAATAATAATAATGATAATAATGACAACAAGACCAGCGACGAACTCAGAAACAACAATATTATTATTAGAAGTGTACTTTT
>CM064488.1:742436-766993 GCA_032716605.1 Paralithodes platypus
ACCCGTCTTGCAACACAATCCCACCCCTACTCTGTGCAACTCTCCAACACAAGAGTGAAGCATTGCTCTCAGTCTTTCTTCTATTCAACATCTGAGCGCTGAAACTCTCTTCCAGAATCTGTCTTTTCCTCTTCCTATGACTTAAATTGCTTCAAACTCCGTGTGTCCGGGCATTTTGGCTCGAACGTCCCTTGATTTTGGCCCTGTCACTCTATCAGCTATTGGGGAGGCACTCGCTACAGGCAGTTCTGCCTTTTGTCTCCCTCACTCACAAAGAAGAACAAAATATATATATATACTGTATATATTTTCAAAGCGGTTGGGAAACATTTGCTGATAGACATTATATTAAATACATTAACATTATATTAAACTTAAAACTCCTTCCCGTTCTACAACCACAGACTATTATGAGCATTTTTTATAACAAATTTTATAGTTGCTACGGTATATGCCAACCATAAACAATCAAGTCTCTTTGTTAGTTTTCCACGTATGAATTACTTGGGAATTCCCTTTCTCTAGTGGAGTCCATATACCAAAGCACAGTAATTTCCTATGAGTGGGAGAGACGGTATTTATGTCTGAAAAATGACGAAAATTCAGGTGCCACGGGCGTTTCTCGGCGCAATTTTAGATGTTTAGTAGATGTTTAGTATATCAAAAGCTGCCAACTAGAATATCACAATTTGTGTCAAAAGTTTGGTTGCAATCCGACAAACGGTTCCATGTCATCTCAACCAGTAGACCATTTCAACCAGTAGCTCTCAACCAGTGCCAAATTAACCCAGACCAACCAAACCAGTGCCAAAATATAGTACTAACCTAACCTAACCGTATTGGTTGATTTGGTACTGGTTGAGAGCTACTGGTTGAAATGGTCTACTGGTTCAGTTGACCGGTCACCATAAATATAGTACTAACCTAACCTAACCGTATTGGTTGATTTGGTACTGGTTGAGAGCTACTGGTTGAAATGGTCTACTGGTTGAGTTGACCGGTCACCATAAATATAGTACTAACCTAACCTAACCGTATTGGTTGATTTGGTACTGGTTGAGAGCTACTGGTTGAAATGGTCTACTGGTTGAGTTGACCGGTCACCATAAATATAGTACTAACCTAACCTAACCTAACAGTATTGGTTGATTTGGTACTGGTTGAAATGGTCTACTGGTTGAGTTGACCGGCCACCATAAATATAGTACTATCCTAACCTAACCTAACCGTATTGGTTGATTTGGCACTGGTTGAGAGCTACTGGTTGAAATGGTCTACTGGTTGAGTTGACCGGTCACCAAGACAAACGGTTCCGGAGTTATTGTTTAAGGGGAGATGTCCACTTGAGGGACTTTTTTCTTGACCCCTTTCTCCCTCATGTCTAGCCCCGTTGTTTTTGAGATTTTAAGACGTTCGCCCCATAAGTTTGGTGATTTTAATACCTTTCACCCCATTTCTGACAATTTTAAGACCTTTCGTGCCACTTAGGTGTCGAATTTTCCCTGGCGAGCGATAGCGAGCCTGTAATTTAAGAGGAACCGGCCTTCGGCCTGGACATTTTTCTACCAAAAAATGTACACAGTTATCTTGAAAGGGTGTCAAGGGGGTTTAATTTTAAGTTTGATGGAGGTTAAGGTAATAAACTAAAAACCTCCCCTTAAAAACCGGTGGGGTTAAGGGGAGGTATTTACTTTGTTCTCTAGACCTCCATCAAGCTTAAAATTACACCCCCTTGAGTCCCTTTCAAGATAAATTTGTACATTTTTCGGTAGATAAAGTCCCCCCGAAGGCCGGTTCCTCTTAAATTGTAGGCTCGCTATCGCTCGCCAGGATAAAATCGACACCTGAATGGCACGAAAGGTCTTAACATGGGGTGAGAGTTCTTAAAATCGCTGAACTAATGGGGCGAACGTTTTATAATATCAAAAGCAATGGGGCTAAACATGAGGGAGAAAGGGGTCAAGAAAAACATCCCTCAAGTGGAAACCACCCTTCCCTTAATTAAGGTAGAAAGATAGTATTACACAAGAGGCGTTCCCTGCCTTAGGTTTGAATCCCTTATACAAAATAATCGAAATTGAGCGTCCTCGTCCAAATTCATCAGTTTCTTAATCAATCAAAATTGTCTAGGATTTATTGTTGAGCGTTTTTGTTAATTTGATATCTCGTTGCGTGTTGATTAATGTTTTGTTCTGAGGATGATTGAACGCGCGCTCTCTCGCTCTCTATCTATCTATCTATCTATCTATCTATCTATCTATCTATCTATCTAGGTATATATCTATCCATCTCTATCTCACTCTATCTATCTATATCTATCACTACCTATATATCTATCCATCTCTATCTATCTATCTCTCTCTCTCTCTCTCTCTCTCTCTCTCTCTCTCTCTCTCTCTCTCTCTCTCTCTCTCTCTCTTCTCTCTCTCTCTCTCTCTGTCTGTCTGTCTGTCTGTCTGTCTGGCTGGCTGGCTGGCTGTCTGTCTGTTACTATCTATCTATCTATCTATCCATCTCGCGCGCGTGCAGAGAGAGAGAGAGAGTGTGCATGTGTGTGTGTGTGTGTGTCTGTATGTATATATGTGTGTGTGAAGGAGTGTGTGTGTGTCACTGTATAATTATATATATATATATATTGCAATGTTGCATATATCTCGCTATTCTATCGCTACTATAATAATCAGTGTTCCTCAGAGCTTTCCCAGTGCATACCACCTCATTTACGTAGGGCACGTGGTACCCGTCTTGCAACACAATCCCACCCATACTCTGTGCAACTCTCCAACCCAAGAGTGAAACGTTACTCTCAGAATTTCTTCTATTCAACAGCTGAGCTCTGGAACTCTCTCCCAGAATCAGTCTTTCCCTCTTCCTATGACTTAAATTGCTTCAAACTCCGTGTGTCCAGACATTTTGGCTCGAACGTCCCTTGATTTTGGCCCTGTCACTCTTTCAACTATGGGGGAGGCACTCGCTATAGGGAGTTATGCCTTTTGCCTCCCTCAATCACATAGAAAAAAAAAAAAAAATGCCTTTTGCCTCCCTCACTCACATAGAAAGAAAAAAAAAAATATATATATATATACTGTATATGTGTGTGTATGTTGTGTGTGTAAGGGGGTGGGTTGGGGGGGGGGGGGGTTGTAGGACCACTCGCCAATAGGTTTCCAATAATATGTGTAACTGACGGTTCCTTGGTACACACACACGTACACATAACCTATACGTACATGGCACACACACACATACACGTACACATAGCCTATACGTACATGAAACACACACACATACATATACAGACATGACACACACATACACGCACACATAGCCTATACGTACATGACACACACACACATACACATAACCCATACACACAGCCCATACGTACATGACACACACACACGCACACATACACATAACCCATACACACATACACATAGCCTATATAGACATGACACACACATACACGTACACATAGCCCATACGTACATGACACACACACACGCACACATACACATAACCTATACACACATACACATAGCTATACAGACATGACACACACATACACGTACACATAGCCCATACGTACATGACACACACGCACACATACACATAACCCATACACACATACACATAGCTATACAGACATGACACACACACGCACACATACACATAGCCTATACGTACACATAACCTATACGTAGATGACACACACACACACACACGTACAGTCGGCCACATAAGTTTTGTTCCTCTCCGTGATCTTATACATGGACACATAATGCCTATGATTGAACTAAGAGTGTTGTTTCTTAAGGGGAGATCTCCACTTGAGGGTTTTTTTTCTGGACCCCTTTCTCCCTCATGTTTAGCCCCATTGCTTTTGAGATTTTAAGACCTTCGCCCTAGTAGTTTGGATATTTTAAGACAGTTTGCCCCATTTCTGTCAATTTTAAAACCTTTCGTGCCATTAAGGTGTCAATTTTGTTCTGGCGAGCGATAGCGAGCCTGTAATTTAAGAGTAACCGGCCTCCGGCCTGTACATTTTTCGGTAGAAAAATTTCCCGGCCGAAGGCCTGTTCCTCTTAAATTACAGGCTCGCTATCGCTCGCCAGGAAAAAATAGACACCTAAATGGCACGAAAGGTCTTAAAAGTGACATAAATGGGGTGAAAGTTCTTAAAATCGCCAAACTAATGTGGCGAACGTCTTAAACTATAAAAACAATGGGGCTAAACATGAGGGAGAAAGGGGTAAAGAAAAAAAGATCCCTCAAGTGGAAATCTCCCCTTAAGATGCACCCCTAAAAACCGAGTGGGCCTATCAGGAGAGTCCGTTTGTGTACATACCAGGCGGGGGCCCGCTGATTGGTGGAGGCGTTGGTGACTTCCACAGGGAGAGTCCAGGGGTTACTTCACGATACAATCTATCTATCTATCTATTGTTGCCTGACGCCGTGATCTCCGAAGGGGTGGCCACGAACGAACCGCCCCCATGCACCTCTGTGCCCAGTCAGTCGACGCCCCTGCCCCCAACCAGCACCGCCTTCGTTCATGTACTTCCTCACTCCATCCTTCCACCTCTCATTCGGTCTACCTCTCCCTCTCTGTCCCTCCACCTCGCTCTCGTACACCCTCTCCCCCCCTGGGGGTTAGGAAATAGAATATGCCCCACGTGCCTTCTGCGTGTCGTAAGAGGCGACTAAAGAGGTTGGGTCGGTGGGTTTTGCGACCCCCACCCGGAAAAACAACTTCACGATACAATAAGAGTGTAATCGTGTAATGGGGCTAATTTGAACACGTAAAAGAGGGAAAGAGGTATTTAGTTTGTTCCCTACTTTTTTATCAAGCTTAAAATTACACCCCCTTGACCCACTTTCAAGATAAATTTGTACATTTTTCGGTAGAAAAATGTCCCGGTGCTCTTAAATTACAGGCTCGCTATCGCTCGCCAGGAAAACATCGACACCTTAACGGCACGAAAGGTCTTCAAATTTACAGAAATGGGGCAAAATGTCTTAAAATATCCAAACTACTAGGGCGAACGTCTTAAAATCTCAAAATCAATGGGGCTAAACATGAGGGAGAGGGGGGGTCCAGAAACAAATCCTCCAGGTGGAAATCTGCCCTTAACATGTGTTGTGTTTCATTTGAACCTATTTTTTGGTCCAATGTATTAATAGGATTTGAACCACGGCTTTTGGTTAGTATATATTTATATATATATTGTTTTATATTTGTATATTATTCATTCATTTACATATTGTATTGATATATATATATATATATATTTTTTTTTTTTTTTTTTGGGGGGGGAGAGCAAAAAAAAAATGGACCTGTACCACTAAGGAAAACTGGTCTAGCCTCTCTCTCTCCCCCCCCCCCCCCCCACCCCTTCCCGTTTTGTAAGCCTGTGGGATCCGCGTTGTGGCCGTCTGGGTGTGTTGTTTATGAGGGGGACACTGCTTTATTATAGGGCTGTACGGAAGCTTTATATTGACTTGGGTTTGTATAAGGAGAGAGAGTGTGTGTGTGTGTGTATGTGCGTGTGAGAGAGGAAGGGGTGGGTGTGTTGTTTATGGGGGGACACTGCTTTATTATAGGGCTGTACGGAAGCTTTATATTGACTTGGGTTTGTATAAGGAGAGAGAGTGTGTGTGTGTGTGTGTGTGTGTGTGTGAGAGAGGGAAGGGGTGAGTGTGTTGTTTATGAGGGGGACACTGCTTTATTATAGGGCTGTACGGAAGCTTTATATTGACTTGGGTTTGTATAAGGAGAGAGAGTGTGTGTGTGTGTGTGTGTGTGTGTGTGTGAGAGAGGAAGGGGTGAGTGTGTTGTTTATGAGGGGGACACTGCTTTATTATAGGGCTGTACGGAAGCTTTATATTGACTTGGGTTTGTATAAGGAGAGAGTGTGTGTGTGTGTGTGTGTGTGTGTGAGAGGGAGGGGTGAGTGTGTTGTTTATGAGGGGGACACTGCTTTATTATAGGGCTGTACGGAAGCTTTATATTGACTTGGGTTTGTATAAGGAGAGAGTGTGTGTGTGTGTGTGTGTGTGTGTGTGTGTGTGTGAGAGGGAGGGGTGAGTGTGTTGTTTATGAGGGGGACACTGCTTTATTATAGGGCTGTACGGAAGCTTTATATTGACTTGGGTTTGTATAAGGAGAGAGTGTGTGTGTGTGTGTGTGTGTGTGTGTGTGTGTGTGTGTGTGTGTGTGTGTGTGTGAGAGAGAGGAAGGGGTGAGTGTGTTGTTTATGAGGGGGACACTGCTTTATTATAGGGCTGTACGGAAGCTTTATATTGACTTGGGTTTGTATAAGGAGAGAGAGTGTGTGTGTGTGTGTGTGTGTGTGTGTGTGAGAGAGGAAGGGGTGAGTGTGTTGTTTATGAGGGGGACACTGCTTATTATAGGGCTGTACGGAAGCTTTATATTGACTTGGGTTTGTATAAGGAGAGAGAGTGTGTGTGTGTGTGTGTGTGTGTGTGTGTGTGTGTGTGTGTGTGTGAGAGAGGAAGGGGTGAGTGTGTTGTTTATGAGGGGGACACTGCTTTATTATAGGGCTGTACGGAAGCTTTATATTGACTTGGGTTTGTATAAGGAGAGAGAGTGTGTGTGTGTGTGTGTGTGAGAGAGAGAGAGGAGGAAGCTTTATATTGACTTGGGGAGAGAGTGAGAGAGAGCTATTATATCTATCTATCTATCTATATAAATATGTATACATATATATACAGTATATAGCCTTGGTGTTTTATATCAAACACACAATTATACTGTTGTAAGAATTGTGTGGTTAAGGCGAGATTTCCACTTGAGGGACTTTTTTCTTGACCCCTTTCTCCCTCATGTCTAGCCCCATTGCTTTTGAGATTTTAAGACGTTCGCTCCATTAGTTTGGTGATTTTAAGAACTTTCACCCCATTTATGTCACTTGTAAGACCTTTCGTCCCATTTAGGTGTCGATTTTTCCCTGGCGAGCGATAGCGAGCCTGTAATTTAAGAGGAACCGGCCTTCGGCCGGTACATTTTTCTACCGAAAAATTTACAAATTTATCTTAAAAGGGGGTCAAGGGGGTGTAATTTCAAGCTTGATGGAAGTCTAGGAAACACACTAAAAACCTCCCCTTAAAGTAGAGAGTTCGAAGCCTGTTAATTGCTGGAGCTCCTTTGTAAACTGAATAAAATCGTCTAATAGTAGCCATAGTAAAGTTAAAAGGACGTCACCGGTACTGAAGGGGTTAACCTTGTGAAGTAGAAGGCCAAAGAGGCTCCGTGACTCAAGCCTGTGTCAGTGAGAGGAGTCCAATCCTGGGTCTCAATAGGGTAAATACTGTGGGTGTGTGTGGGTGTGGAGGAGGAGGGTCTGGTTGGTTGGGTCTGTGTGGGTGGGTGTGGGTAGGTGTAGGTGTGTGTACAATAAGATAAACTACAATGTGTAACTAGAATAAGATAGATTGTACACCACTTTGTAACTGTCACCTTAATAAATAAATAACAAAAAAAAAAAAAATAAGGAAAAAAATTGTAGGTGTGTGTGTGGGTAGGTGTGTGTGTGTGGGTAGGTGTGTGGGTGGATGTGTGTGGGTAGGTGTGGGGGTGGGGGAGGGGGTGTCTGTTTGCCCGCGTGTGTGTGTGTATATATGTGTGTGGTTTGAGAGGCTGTACACTATAGTTGTCCGGCCACTGTTCACTAAGGGGTTACCGCGGGGTCTGTGGGGTATAGAGGTTCTGATCCCTCACCCTTTGAGTATAGACAACTGGATCCTACTAGGCCTATTGGTGGTGTCTGTGAAGGGGATCTGGTGTGAGTCTTTGGACGTTGGAGATCCCTCATCCATCCCTCATATATATATATATACTGTATATATATATATATATATATATACAGTATATATATATATATATATATACAGTAGAAGGTGAAGGAGAGGGAGAATAGAAAAGGAAAAATGTGTAGGAAGATTTTTTTTTTTTTTTTAGAGAGAGAGAGAGAGAGAGAGAGAGAGAGAGAGAGAGAGAGAGAGAGAGAGAGAGAGAGAGAGAGAATCCTTTACCTCCCAGGTAAGGATTTACAAGGACAGCCAACTCACTCATTTACATACTGTGTGAGGAAGGAGAGATGCCTTCCCCCCCCCCCTTCCAAATTTTGTGTTTGGGGGAAGCTTTATATATATATATATATATATATATATATATATATATATATATATTTTCTTTAATACATACGAGGTTGAAAGAAATGGCAATTTCTGCGTTGGAAATGTTATTATTCAAAGTTTCCAGGTCTCTGATGAGTTTTCGCTGGGTGGCAGGAAGTAGATGAAGGAGATGACCAAAATTCATGGTGGTACAGGGTTACATTAAAGTACATGATGATACAGGATATACGACGCGTTTCACTGGACAACCAGCATTATCAAGTTTGGTTGTTGATGTTGGGATGTAAGGCTTGGATATATAAAGCTTCCTGTATCATCTACTTCCTGCCACCCAGCGAAAACTCATCAGAGACCTGGAAACTTTGAATAATAACATTTCCAACGCAGAAATTGCCATTTCTTTCAACCTCGTATGTATTACAGAAAATATATTACCTGGCTTTACTAACATATATATATATATATATATATATATATATATATATATATATATATAGATACTGTATATATCTATATATATATATATATATATGTATTTACCTTAGGAAGGTAGCAATACAACCAAAAGAGACGTAGAGAAGAATTGAGCAGTCAAATATTCATACATACATACATACATACATACTATTACATACATACATACATACATACATACATACATACATACCTATGGTCACCTATGGTAAGGTTCTCCACTCTTCTAGTGGCACCGAGGAGTGCGCCGCCCCTCGTTCTGGGTGGTGATTTGGTGCAGCAGACTGTTCGAAGGGGCAGCACGCTCCCCCGCGAAGATGGCCTCATCATACATACATACGTAATGACATACATACATACATATATACTGTACATACATACTGTACATGCATACATACACACACAATGACACCTACCCATTCATCATTAACCCCCCCCCCCCCACACACACACACACATTAACCGTTTCACTGACAGGCACTTAATTAATTAAAAACACACCTGTCCAAATAATGACTAAATGTTTCTGAGGCTTTGACAATGGTGTTCCTAGCACTCTATTATGTGAGTGGGTGTGTGTGTTTGAATGTGTGAATGGACGTGGGTGTGTGTGTGTGTGTGTTTGAATGTGTGAATGGACGTGGGTGTGTGGGTGTGGGTGTGTGTGTTTGAATGTGTGAATGGACGTGGGTGTGTGTGTGTGTGGGTGTGGGTGTGGGTGTTTGAATGTGTGAATGGACGTGTGTGTGGGTGTGGGTGTGTGTGTTTGAATGTGTGAATGGACGTGGGTGTGTGTGTGTGTGGGTGTGGGTGTTTGAATGTGTGAATGGACGTGGGTGGGTGTGGGTGTGGGTGTTTGAATGTGTGAATGGACGTGGGTGTGTGTGTGTGAAAAATGTGTATTGCTTAGCCCCATTAGTTTTGAGATTGTAAGACTCCCATTATTTTGGTGATTTTTACACCTTTCGCTCCATTTCGTTGTCAATCATAAGACCTTTCGTGTTATTTAGGTGTCAATTTTTTTCCTGGCGAGCGAAAGCGAGCCTGAAATTTTAAGAGAAAGCGGCCTTGGTCTAGGAGGCGTTTTTTTGTAATCTTGATAGAGGTATGGCGAGGACACTACAAAATATATGAATAAAATAGACCAAAAAAAAAAAAAAAAAAAAGCACATCTCCCCTTAACTGCAGGAGGTCCTTTCTAAACTGAATAAAATCGTCTAACAGTAGCCAGCATAAAGTAAAAAACAGCCGTGGCCGGTACAGAAGGGGTTAACCCCTGCATAGACCCCCTGCCAATACTGATGATCGGTGGAAAATGTGTAATTGCACGGATGAAATGGTGCTGTCGGTACGGATTATGGTGCTCGCTCTCGCTCTCTCTCTCTCTCTCTCTCTCTCTCTCTCTCTCTCTCTCTCTCTCTCTCTCTCTCTCTCTCTCTCTATCTCTCTCTCTCTCTCTCTCGCTCTCGCTCTCTCTCTCTCTCTCTCTCTCTCTCTCTCACATACATACATACACACATATACAAAACCCTCCCTCCATTGGTAACCCCCCTCCCCCCCCCCCCTCTCATCTCCTCTCTCTCTCTCTCTCCTCTCTCTCTCTCTCTCTCTATATCTCTCTCTTCTCTCTCTCTTCTTTTCGCTTGTCTTCTCGTACTCTCACTCTCTCTCACTCCCTCACATACTCACTCTCTCTCTCTCACACACTCACTCACACACACCGCACTTTTCAAAAGAGCAGGATCTCATTAGCATACATATGACTTTCTCTAGGTTTTTTTATTCTTTATTATTAATATTTTTCGTTATGTAACGGTGTGTTTGCAGAGAGAGAGAGAGAGAGAGAGAGAGACGAGAAGCAAAAGTACAAACACAAAATGGACAGCTAAATGGGGTGAAGCGTCTTAGTATCGCCTAATTCACTCCATCAGTACCATGACGCTCTTTCACCTTTGATTCTGGCTAACAATATATGATTTTATGTAGGGTTAAGGGGAGGTTTTATGTAGGGTTAAGGGGAGGTTTTATGTAGGGTTAAGGGGAGGTTTTATGTAGGGTTAAGGGGAGGTTTTATGTTAAGGGGGGTTGTTATGTCTAAGGGGGGTTTATGTAGGTTAAGGGGAGGTTTTATGTAGGGTTAAGGGTTTTAGTAGGGTTAGGGGAGGTTTTGTAGGGTTAAGGGGAGGTTTATGTAGGTTAAGGGGGGTTTTATGTGGGTTAAGGGGAGGTTTTATGTAGGGTTAAGGGGAGGTTTATGTTAAGGGGAGGTTTATGTGGGTTAAGGGGATGTTTATGTAGGGTTAAGGGAGGTTTTATGTAGGGTTAAGGGGGGTTATGTGGTTAAGGGGCGGTTATGTAGGGTTAAGGGGAGGTTTATGTAGGGTTAAGGGGAGGTTTTATGTAGGGTTAAGGGGAGGTTTTATGTAGGGTTAAGGGGAGGTTTTATGTAGGGTTAAGGGAGGTTTATGTGGTGTAAGGGGAGGTTTTATGTAGGGTAAGGGGAGGTTTTATGTAGGTTAGGGGAGGTTTATGTAGGGTTAAGGGGAGGTTTTTGTAGGGTTAAGGGGAGAGTTGTATGTAGGGTTAAGGGGAGGTTTATGTAGGGTTAAGGGGAGGTTTTATGTAGGGTTAAGGGGAGGTTTTATGTAGGGTTAAGGGGAGGTTTTATGTAGGGTTAAGGGGAGGTTTTATGTAGAGTTAAGGGGAGGTGTTTGTAGGGTTAACGGGGAGGTTTATATGTAGGGTTAAGGGGAGGTTTTATGTAGGGTTAAGGGGAGGTTTTATGTAGGGTTAAGGGGAGGTTTTATGTAGGGTTAAGGGGAGGTTTTATGTAGGGTTAAGGGGAGGTTTTATGTAGGGTTAAGGGGAGGTTTTTAGTTGATTCCCTAGACCTCCATCAAGCTTAACATTACTCCCCCTTGACTCCCTTGCAAGATAAATTTGTACATTTTTCGGTAGAAAAATTTCCCGGCCAAAGGCCGGTTCCCCTTAAATTTTTTCCTGGCTCGCTATCGCTTGCCAGGAAAAAATCGATACCTAAATGGCACGAATGGTCTTAAAATTGACAGAAATGGGGCGAGGGTTCTTAAAATCGCCAAACTAATGGGGCAAGCGTCTTTAAATCTCACAAGCAATGGGGCTAAACATGAGGGAGAAAGAGGTTCAGAAAAAAATCCTCCAGGTGGAAATCTCCCCTTAAGAAAGGCCTATGTTACTAAGAGGGTAAATTGAGATCGTATTTACCCATTTCAGTCGTATAGGCAGATAATACACTAAAGAAAACGGTCTTATGGTCACTATACCCTGTTTCATTTCAAGTGGCGGTAAATTGCAAAGTTCCCATCAATGTTTGTTATTTTGAAGGTTTTGTAGTGAAATACGCTGCTTAGCCTAATTATATAAACTCGGTCTTAACCCTCTACGACATATGACACGATTTCGAGCCTATTGGGGATACTTTAAAGCCTTTGTTACCATCAGGGGTATTTAGAAACCTTTAGTTTAGTTACTTCAACCTCTGCGGTTGTCTTTGAGTTAGCTGTGTTGAGCCTATTGGGGATATTTAAAGCCTTTGTTACCATCAGGGGTATTTAGAAACCTTTAGTTTAGTTACTTCAACCTCTGCAGTTGTCTTTGAGTTAGCTGTGTTGAGCCTATTGGGGATACTTTAAAGCCTTTGTTACCATCAGGGGTATTTAGAAACCTTTAGTTTAGTTACTTCAACCTCTGCAGTTGTCTTTGAGTTAGCTGTGTTGAGCCTATTGGGGATACTTTAAAGCCTTTGTTACCATCAGGGGTATTAGAAACCTTTAGTTTAGTTACTTCAACCTCTGCAGTTGTCTTTGAGTTAGCTGTGTTGAGCCTATTGGGGATACTTTAAAGCCTTTGTTACCATCAGGGGTATTTAGAAACCACCTTTAGTTTAGTTACTTCAACCTCTGCAGTTGTCTTTGAGTTAGCTGTGTTGAGCCTTTTGGGGGTACTTTTAAAGCCTTTGTTACCATCAGGGGTATTTAGAAACCTTTAGTTTAGTTACTTCAACCTCTGCAGTTGTCTTGAGTTAGCTGTGTTGAGCCTATTGGGGATACTTTAAAGCCTTTGTTACCATCAGGGGTATTTATAAACCTGTTTAGTTACTTCAAGCTCTGCAGTTGTCTTTGAGTTAGCTGTGTTGAGCCTATTGGGGATACTTTAAAGCCTTTGTTACCATCAGGGGTATTTATAAACCTTTAGTTTAGTTACTTCAACCTCTGCAGTTGTCTTTGAGTTAGCTGGTGTTGAGCCTATTGGGGATACTTTAAAGCCTTTGTTACCATCAGGGGTATTTATAAACCTTTAGTTTAGTTACTTCAACCTCTGCAGTTGTCTTTGAGTTAGCTGTGTTGCGCTATTGGGGATACTTTAAAGCCTTTGTTACCATCAGGGGTATTTATAAACCTTTAGTTTAGTTACTTCAACCTCTGCAGTTGTCTTTGAGTTAGCTGTGTTGAGCCTATTGGGGATACTTTAAAGCCTTTGTTACCCTCAGGGGTATCTAGAAACCTTTAGTTTAGTTACTTCAACCTCTGCAGTTGTCTTTGAGTTAGCTGTGTTGAGCCGATTGGGGATACTTTAAAGCCTTTGTTACCATCAGGGGTATTTAGAAACCTTTAGTTTAGTTACTTCAACCTCTGCAGTTGTCTTTGAGTTAGCTGTGTTGAGCCTATTGGGGATACTTTAAAGCCTTTGTTACCATCAGGGGTATTTAGAAACCTTTAGTTTAGTTACTTCAACCTCTGCAGTTGTCTTTGAGTTAGCTGTGTTGAGGCTATTGGGGATACTTTAAAGCCTTTGTTACCATCAGGGCTATTTAGAAACCTTTAGTTTAGTTACTTCAACCTCTGCAGTTGTCTTTGAGTTAGCTGTGTTGAGCCTATTGGGGATACTTTAAAGCCTTTGTTACCATCAGGGGTATTTAGAAACCTTTAGGTGAGTTACTTCAACCTCTGCAGTTGTCTTTGAGTTAGCTGTGTTGAGCCTATTGGGGATACTTTAAAACCTTTGTTACCATCAGGGGTATTTATAAACCTTTAGTTTAGTTACTTCAACCTCTGCAGTTGTCTTTGAGTTAGCTGTGTTGAGCCTATTGGGGATACTTTAAAACCTTTGTTACCATCAGGGGTATTTAGAAACTTTAGTTTAGTTACTTCAACCTCTGCAGTTGTCTTTGAGTTAGCTGTGGGCAAAAAACTAATTTTGGAGAGGTAATTATAAGAGTGAGAGAACTCTATTTATTATTGCTAAGCTGGCAACCTCTGCGTCATAAATGCGTGAAAGGGTTAAGCTAGATGGAGGCTGAGGGAGGACTCTATAAATATATATAAATTGATAGATAAGATTAAAAACTCCCTTTAACACGAATATATAGAAGGATTGAATTGTAACATACTGTTGAAGGGTTGAGGGGAGATTTCCACTTGAGGGACTTTTTTCTGGAGCCCTTTCTCCCTCATGTCTAGCCCCATTGCTTTTGAGATTTTAAGACGTTCGCCCCATTAGTTTGGCGATTTTAAGAACTTTCACCCCATATTAAGACCTTTCGTGTCATTCAGGTGTCGATTTTATCCTGGCGAGCGATAGCGAGCCTGTAATTTAAGAGGAACCGGCCTTCGGCCGGGACATTTTTCTACCGAAAAATGTACAAAATTATCTTGAAAGGGGGTCAAGGGGGTGATATTTTTAGATTGCTGGAGGAGTAGGAAACAAACTAGAAACCTCCCCTTAAGTAACTACAATGAAAATAAAAATCTCTGAAGTGGAAATCTCCCCCTTAATAAAGTACAATGGGTGACATGAGATAATCAGCGGACAAAGAGGTGTTACAGACTATATAAGAGGGCTGTGGCACTGGCTTACGAGGGGTGGAAGGGATACAACCATTAATTATGGGGGCCCACCTCTTTATATATTTTGTTTTCTCTCTCTCCCTCTCTGGGTTGTATCCATTCGGTTTCATTGAGCCTACTGTTTGAAGACGTTTATCCCCATCCAGGTGTCGTTTTTTTCCTGGCGAGCAGTAGTGAGCCAGCATATTTATTAAAACAAAATTGACAGCAGGCTAAATTTGTACATTTTTCGATAGAAAAATGTATCCGGCGAAGCCGGATTTCTTAGTTCAATTTTGGTTCGCTATCGCTCGCCAGGAAGAAATCGACACCTGGATGGGGATAAATGTCTTAAACCAGTAGGCTGAATGGGGCCGAATGGATACAACCAAGAAATATAGAGAAAAGCAGGTCACCCCCCTTAAGGGGAGGTTTTTAGTTCGTTCCCTTAGACTTCCATCAAGCTTAAAATTACACCCCCTTGACCCCCTTTCAAGATAAATTTGCACATTTTACGGTAGAAAAATGGCCCGGCCAAGGCCGGTTCCTCCTAAATTACAGGCTCGCTATCGCTCGCCAGGATAAAATCGATACCTAAATGGCACGAAAGGTCTTAAAATTGACAGAAATGGGGTAAAAGTTCTTAAAAGCACCAAACTAATGGGGCGAACGTCTTAGAATATCAAAAGCAATGGGACTAAACATGAGATAGAAAGGGATCCAGAAAAAAAACCCTCAAGTGGAAATCTCCCCTTAACAAGGACATAGTGGCTGACAGGAGATAATCACCGGACAAAGAGGTGTTGTCCTGGATTACGAGGGGCGGAAGGGAGCGCTAATAAGTCATGTCTCAGCTGGCATTACGTTTGGCGCGCTCTGTCCTGTATTAAGGGGAGATATCGACTTGAAGGATGTTTTTCTTGACTCCTTTCTCCCTCATGTATAGCCCCATTGCTTTTCTATTTTTAAGACGTTCGCCCCATTATTTTGACGATTTTAAGAACTTTCGACCTATTTCTGTCAATATTAAGACTTGTCGTGCCATTTAGGTGTCGATTTTATCCTGGCGAGCGATAGCGAGCCTGTAATTTAAGAGGAACCGGCCTTCAGCCGGGAAATTTTTCTACCGAAAAATGTACAAATTTATCTTGAAAGGGGCTCAAGGGGGTGTAATCTTAAGCTTGATGGATATCTAGAGACCAAACTAAAAACCTCCCCTTAATGTCTGTCGGATGTTGTCGTGTAGGAACATGTTTGTATATCTCACTCGAAATGAAGAAATCCAATTGTACCATTTATAGAACAATAGTTTAAGTCTTCAAATTAGCACACATTAACCCTCTCCGACATATGACGCGATTTTGAGCCTATTAGGGATACTTTAAAGCCTTTGTTACCATCAGGGGTATTTAGAAACCTTTAGTTTAGTTACTTCAACCTCTGCAGTTGTCTTTGAGTTAGCTGTGTTGAGCCTATTGGGAATACTTTAAAGCCTTTGTTACCATCAGGGGTATTTATAAACCTTTAGTTTAGTTACTTCAACCTCTGCAGTTGTCTTTGAGTTAGCTGTGTTGAGCCTATTGGGGATACTTTAAAGCCTTTGGTACCATCAGGGGTATTTATAAACCTTTAGTTTAGTTACTGCAACCTCTGCAGTTGTCTTTGAGTTAGCTGTGTTGAGCCTATTGGGGATACTTTAAAGCCTTTGTTACCATCAGGGGTATTTAGAAACCTTTAGTTTAGTTACTTCAACCTCTGCAGTTGTCTTTGAGTTAGCTGTTTGGCCTAGTGGGGATACTTTAAAGCCTTTGTTACCATCAGGGGTATTTAGAAACCTTTATTTAGTTACTTCAACCTCTGCAGTTGTCTTTGAGTTAGCTGTGTTGAGCCTATTGGGGATACTTTAAAGCCTTTGTTACCATCAGGGGTATTTAGAAACCTTTAGTTTAGGTACTTCAACCTCTGCAGTTGTCTTTGAGTTAGCTGTGTTGAGCCTATTGGGGATACTTTAAAGCCTTTGTTACCATCAGGGGTATTTAGAAACCTTTAGTTTAGTTACTTCAACCTCTGCAGTTGTCTTTGAGTTAGCTGTGTTGAGCCTATTAGGGATACTTTAAAACCTTTGTTACCATCAGGGGTATTTAGAAACCTTGAGGTTAGTTACTTCAACCTCTGCAGTGGTCTTTGAGTTAGCTGTGTTGAGCCTATTGGGGATACTTTAAAGCCTGAGTGACCATCAGGAGAATATTTAAACCTTTAGATTAGTTACTTCAACCTCTGCAGTTGTATCTGGGTTAGCTGTGTTGAGGCTATTGGGGATACTTTAAAGCCTTTGTTACCATCAGGGCTATTTAGAAACCTTTAGTTTAGTTACTTCACCGTCTGCAGTTGTCTTTGAGTTAGCTGTGTTGAGCCTATTGGGGATACTTTAAAGCTTTTGGACCATCAGGGGTATTTAGAAAACCTTTAGTGTAGATACTTCAACCTTGCAGTTGTCTTTGAGTTAGCTGTGTTGGGCCTATTGGGGATACTTTAAAGCCTTTGTTACCATCAGGGGTATTTAGAAACCTTTAGTTTAGTTACTTAACCTCTGCAGTTGTCTTTGAATTAGCTGTGTGAGCCTATTGGGATACTTTAAAGCCTTTGTTACCATCAGGGGTATTTAGAAACCTTTAGTTTAGTTACTTAAACCTCTGCAGTTGTCATTGAGTTAGCTGTGTTGAGCCTATTGGGGATACTTTAAAGCCTTTGTTACCATCAGGGGTATTTATAAACCTTTAGTTTAGTTACTTCAACCTCTGCAGTTGTCTTTGAGTTAGCTGTGAGCAGAAAACTAATTTTGGAGAGGTAATTATAAGAGTGAGAGAACTCTATTTCGTATTGCTAATCTGGCAACCTCTGCGTCATATGAGCGTGAAAGGGTTAAAGATGAAACACTTTTATGTGCATGTTTTGTTACAATTATAGTATATGTTTACAATTACCAACATCCGGCAGATCCCTTTTAAACCCAACCTAAGCTTCCCTTCTACCGGTACTTTACTATTCCCCATCATCAGGTCAGCAAATTGGTGACCGGTCAACTCAACCAGTAGACCATTTCAACCAGTAGCTCTCAACCAGTACCAAATCAACCAATACGGTTAGGTTAGGTTAGTACTATATTTATGGTGACCGGTCAACTCAACCAGTAGACCATTTCAACCAGTAGCTCTCAACCAGTACCAAATCAACCAATACGGTTAGGTTAGGTTAGGTTAGTACTATATTTATGGTGACCGGTCAACTCAACCAGTAGACCATTTCAACCAGTAGCTCTCAACCAGTACCAAATCAACCAATACGGTTAGGTTAGGTTAGTACTATAATTTTGGCACTGGTTTGGTTGGTCTGGGTTAATTTGGCACTGGTTGAGAGCTACTGGTTGAAATGGTCTACTGGTTGACATGACATGGAACCGAAGCTTAGATATTGCTAATACGGATTATTGATGGAAACATACTTGGTGCCGAGACATCACTTATTAACGCGACTGTACATTGAATGATAATGCACATAACAAGTGTTCCAATAGTTTATGTGCTTAAATTGGCACACATTAAAGATGAAACACTTGTATGTGTATATTTTTCTTACAATCATATGTTTGCAATGTATTATAGGACACATCGCTACATCTCTTTATTATGTAATTTAAGAATGTTTCAATACTCTTTATCACCAACACAGCAGCTATGTTTTTATAGATTGCTATGTAATGGTCACCTCTTAACACTATTTGGTCCGAAGCTTTGGAGGTTATTATGATATTTTGTAAAATTAATAATATTTTTATTATATCAGACTTCCTTCAAAAAAAAAAAAAAAAAAAACAAAAAAAAAAGATCTCCAACAAGCTAAATTTGTACATTTTTCGATAGGAAAATGTTCCGGCCGAAGTACGCTTTCTTCTAAGCTGCAGGCTGGCTATCGCTCGCCCAGAAACAAATCGACACCTGAATGGTGTGAAATGTCTTAGTGTTGCCAAACTAATGGGGTGAAACGTCTTTAAATCTCCAAATTAATGGAGCGAAACAGGGGATGTCCAAAAAGGCCTCCCACAGACCAAATAGTGTTAATCTGTCACCACGTAGCCTACCCAGAATGAGACTTGGGTGGCCTGATTATGCACAGTCTCTTCGCTCACCAGTCGTTTCGCCCCACACCCTTATTAACCCCGTATTCCGCACAGGGCATCGCAGTCACTTTGCTCACCAGTCGCTTCGCCCCACACCCTTATTAACCCCATATGCCGGCACAGGGCATCGCAGTCACTTCGCCCACCAGTCGTTTCGCCCCACACCCTTATTAACCCCATATTCCGCCACAGGGCATCGCAGTCACTTCGCCCACCAGTTGTTTCGCCCCACACCCTTATTAACCCCATATTCCGCACAGGGCATCGCAGTCATTTCGCCCACCAGTCGTTTCGCCCCACACCCTTATTAACAGAACAAAAAGCAGGTCACCCCCCCCCTTAACCCCCTTCAGTACGATGACGTAAGTTTGATCATTTTCTTTGGGATTAATCGGATATCAATGAACCCTCTGAATACCATAGGTCCTTCTTAAGGGGAGATCTCCACCTGGAGGATTTTTTTCTGGACCCCTTTCTCCCTCATGTTTAGCCCCATTGCGTTTGATATTATAAAACGTTTGCCCCATTAGTTTAGCGATTTTATGAACTTTCACCCCATATTAAGACCTTTCGTGCTCAGGTGTCGATTTTATCCTGGCGAGCGATAGCGAGCCTGTAATTTAAGAGGAAGCGGCTTTCAGCCGGGGGTAGAAAAATGTCCCGGCCAAAGGCCGGTTCCACTTAAATTTCAGGCTCGCTATTGCTCGCCAGGAAAAAATTGACACCTAAATGGCACGAATGGTCTTAAAATTGACTTAAATGGGGCGAGGGTTCTTAAAATCTCAAAAGCAACAGTGCTAAACATGAGGGAGAAAGGGGTCCAGAAAAAAATCCTCCGGGGTGGATATCTGCCCTTAAACGAATCAACTATAGGCGAACAGACTTGTGGGTGAACTGCTTTGTGAAGGCAACACACCAGGCACCTGTGATGGCTGATTTATTGCACTGCACATTTTCAGATCTTCTACACCGGGGATATTGTTGTCAGTTCGTCTGTTAGTTATTTAAAGGCCTACTGATATCGAATTTCGTAGTATTTTCGTCGATATGATGCAATGCGGTTCGTAAAGTTATGAAAGAAAATGGCATCGTACTGTACATGCGGTATTATAACCCATTGTATCTTTAACCCATTGGCTGCGGGAGACGTTCCCGAATGCCATGGCAATTTACAGCAATTTACAGGCTTTCAAAACCTCTAAAAGCCTGTAAAATCAAGTGCAAGGAAGCAGGACCGCGACAGGCAACACGTCCTTCTCTCAGCCAAGCAACTGAGGCACTGAAGGCTCTGAGTCAGAGTCTCGCGAGATATACAGTCCTGCCAAAGGCAAATGTAGCGAGACATTAGCGAGAATTCCTCATTTTAGTGAATGTCTATGGTAGCGCTGTGGGTGAACCCCGCGAGCTACGAAGCTTGTTTTGGTGTAATTTTGAAGCTATTTTCTTCTCGTTTTCATTTCATTCCGATACTTGCCTAATCAATCAGGAGTGCCTGAATATAATATGGCGGAAATATGCCCGCACCGTAAGTGTTAACCTAAATGAAACTCTAAAATTGATAACTCCTACTTTCCTCTGTTAAGTGAAAAAAACGAATATTTTAATATCATTCCTGTATTTAAGATTGAAAACCCTTTCACCTGTCTTATTTCAAAACCAGAAACCTTTTTACATTATCGGTTTGAATCAAAATTTTACAACTATAATACTGGTTTAATTTTATTCTCAAATTTTCTAGTTTTTCAAGTTTCCTTTGACATGTTTTAATTAGCTTAACCCCTTGGCATACGATGACGCTATTAGCGTAATTTCTGGCATAATAAAGCATTTTGTGACCAACAGGGGTGTTTATAAATTTTTAGTTTAGTTACCCAAATGGTTACAGTTTTCTTATGGCTGTTGTCCTAAGAAAATGAATATTAGATGGTTAACTAAACTAGATTTTTATATGCCCTTGGGCAACAATTCTAAAGCTTCCAAATTGATAACCCTATTCCATTTTGATATGCCCTTGGCAAAAATTCTAAAGCTTCCAAATTGATAACCCTATTCCATTTTGATATGCCCTTGGCAACAACTCTAAAGCTTCCAAATTGATAACCCTATTCCATTTTGATATGCCCTTGGCAACAATTCTAAAGCTTCCAAATTGATAACCCTATTCCATTTTCCCTACAGGATTATCCCCCCTCCAAAATTGCATTAGTTTAACTCAGATTTTGATCTGGTTTTAAACTTTATTAACCCCAATTTTACTTTTAAAGATTGGTAACCCTTTTCCCTTTTTCCCTACAGCTATATCCAAACATGAAGCCTTCGAACAGGAGTACAGAATGCCGGGTAGGAATTTTTCTCAATTAAATGTCGTGAACAAATGTCCCAAAACTTTAAAGTGTGGATTATACCCATCTAGTTTTTCAAGTATGATGAGATATATTTTTGGTATATCCTGATTTAATGAGGATATTTATTTATTTTTCTAAGTATTTACGTAAGACGTAATAAACAATGTTTTTGGAAAGTTGAATATACCTAGATTTTTGAGCATGCTAAGAATTTTGTTAATACGGATGTTCAAATACAATAAATTTTAAAAAATATATTGCTTGTAAATTTTGTTTAGTGCAATGTTTCAAGACTTGTGAATTGGATATATGGTTTTATTTACCATAGTTCCTTTATTTACCTATATATATACTTTGGTCTCCCCTCCCCACGCAGCGATGTCGAAAAGCGAGGATTTTGAAGAAAACGGATTCCGTATGTGCGGTACGAACCCAAAATTGGATTTTTGAAAACAAATCTATATATTTTTTTTTCCGGTTCTCGGACAAGTGAACCAGTAGACCATTTCAACCAGTTATATGGTCTATTATACTGGGTTTCATTTCAGCTGGCTGTAAATTGATTCCCTTCGCAACTGATCTCTCGATAACTAACTGATTTCTCGATAACTAACTGATTTCTCGATAACTAACTGATTTCTCGATAACTAACTGATTTCTCGATAACTGACTTCTCGATAACTAACTGATTTCTCGATAACTAACTGATTTCTCGATAACTAACTGATTTCTCGATACCAACTGATTTCTCGATAACTAACTGATTTCTCGATAACTAACTGATTTCTCGATAACTGATTTCTCGATAACTAACTGATTTCTCGATAACTGATTTCTCGATAACTAACTGATTTCTCGATAACTAACTGATTTCTCGATAACTAACTGATTTCTCGATAACTAACTGATTTCTCGATAACTGATTTCTCGATAACTAACTGATTTCTCGATAACTAACTGATTTCTCGATAACTAACTGATTTCTCGATAACTAACTGATTTCTCGATAACTAACTGATTTCTCGATAACTGATTTCTCGATAACCAACTGATTTCTCGATAACTAACTGATTTCTCGATAACTAACTGATTTCTCGATAACTGATTTCTCGATAACTAACTGATTTCTCGATAACTAACTGATTTCTCGATAACCAATGAGTTTCTCGATAACTAACTGATTTCTCGAATACGACTGATTTCCTCGATAACTAACTGAAAATTTCTCGATAACTAACTGATGCTCTCGATAACTAACGGATTTCTCGATAACTAACGGATTGCTCGAGTAACACACTGGTGGGGGGGGGGGGGGGGGGGGAGGGGGGGGGGGGGGGCGGGGGGGGGGGGGGGGGGGGGGGGGGTCGAAAAATTTCTTGATAACTAACCGATTTCTCGATAACTAACTGATTTTTCGATAACTAAATTATTTCTCGATAACTAACGGAAAAATATGAAACTACTCTGTCTCTGCATCATAATAAGACCAGGTTATATTTTTACCACCATATATCACTACAAAATCTTTATAATAACTGAGAAATCTTGCTGGGAACTTTGCAAATTACCGTCAGTTGCAAAGAAACGGAGTATTTTTAAGGGGCCTCACCTCGTTTTTTTTTTTTATCTTTCTCTCCCTCTCTCTTTGGCTTGTATCCATTCGGCCCCAGCAGATACTGTTTTCAAGATGTTTACAAAAACCAGGTGTTAATATTTTCCTGGCGAGCGGTAGCGAGCCAGCATTATATATATTTGTTGTACCGAAGATAAAAATTTGTACATTTTTCGATAGAAAAATTTCTCCGGCAAAGCCGGATTTCTTCATACAATGTTGGCTCGCTATCGCTCGCCAGGATACAATCGACACCTGGATGGGGATAAACGTCTCAAAACAGTTGGCTGAATGGGGCCAAATGGATACAAGCCAGGGAAAGAGAGAAAAGGACAGAAAGATCAAAAGACACAGAGTATTGTTAAAATGGTCTACTGGTTGACTTGCCCTATTTCCACGGTACGTTTTTTACCTCTATAATTATGGCTACCTATTTTGTATTTTATGCCAATCGGCCTAACTTTTTGGCTCTGCGCGGCGTGCACTTTGTGGAGTTATATTCATGATGCATAGAGCCATTTTTTGCTCATCTCTCTCTCTATTTATATATATATATATATGTATGTTTCTATTCTCTCAGTGGGGTTCGAACCGCCGACCGTCAGGACGATAGCCGATAATCAACTACACCACGCTCGGCGGTTCGAACCCCACTGAGAGATTAGAAACATTTAGTGGCTCACGTGTATTGTTGTGGTATATATTTACCATACTAAATAGTCTATATATATATATATATATATATATATATATACTGTGTGTATTTAAGGCGGTATCACATGAGCGCCTTTTCTGTCAATTTCTGCGGGCATTTGTGACCTGGCAACTTCAAGGTTTAAATAATAATAATAATAATAATAATAATAATAATTGGTGCATTTATGATAAGCTTTATTAAATTGGATCTACCTAACTTAATCTACTTTAATCTACTTTGCTTTGCCAGTTTGAAAGAGCTCCCAACATTCTTGCCTGAAAAACAAACAAAATTGACTGAAAAATTGCTTGGGTGAGTGATACCGACTTCTGGGTTTTAAATATGTGTTTCTTCCTCACTTGAGCGAAAATATTGGAAAACATTTTAGAAATATGAATATGTTTGGATGACGTTGTTGTTACGACTCCTGTGTGTGTACTGTACTGCCTCTCTCTGGATTGGCATTCTTTTCAGAGCATTATTTTCTCTGCTTTCCACCCGGAGGATTTTTTTTCTGATCCTCTTTCTCCCTCATGTTTAGCCCCATTGCTTTTGAGATTTTAAGACGTTCGCCCTAGTAGTTTGGACATTTTAAGACATTTTGCCCCATTTCTGTCAATTTTAAGAAAATTCGTGCCATTAAGGTGTAGATGTTTTTCCGGGCGAGCGATAGCGAGCGTGTAATTTAAGAGCAACCGGCCTCCGGCCGGGGACATTTCTCCTACCGAAAAAATGTACAAATTTATCTTGAAAGTGGGTCTAGGGGGTGTAATTTTAAGCTTGATGGAAACGTAGGGAACAAACTAAATACCTCCCCTTAAAGGGACCTAATAGCCTGTTTGTTTAAAGCTAACGAGAGATCAACTCATTCTCACCTTAAGGGAGGATTTTATTTTCCTTCCTAGACCTCTATCAAGCTAAAAAAAAAAAAAAATCCTCTAAGACACCCCTTCAAGATAAATGTGTAAATTTTTCGGTAGAAAAATGTCTTTAAAGTACAGGCTCGCTATCGCTCGCCAGGAAAAAGTCGACACCTAATTGCCACGAAAGATCTAAATATTTACAAAGAAATGGAGCGTAAAGTCTCAAATCGCCAAACTAATGGGCCGAACGTCTTAAAATATAAAAAATCAACACACACAATTAGGCTAAACACGAGGAAGAAAGGGTTGGATAATGATGATGATGATGATGATGTGGTTTCGACTCCTGATGACGTGTACCACCACCC
>CM064488.1:767093-814593 GCA_032716605.1 Paralithodes platypus
ATGGCCGCTGAGAAGTGGCCGATGGACAGCAACACACACACGCCTTGATCCTGTACACACACAAAGTAAAATAATTTTAAAATGTAAAAAAAAAAAAAACAACAACAACACAGTAACTGCATAATATATAGACAAAAGAACTTTAAAAAATCACTATGTAGAGATAAAACACACTCTCACTCTCACTCTCTCACCTTATTGCCAGTAGTAATAAGATGTTGTGCCCAGCGTTTGAGTATATCGGATGCCTCGGTAGTCGACAGGGCGCACTTGGCCAACCACACACTCTGTTGCCATTGGCCGTAAGACTGGAGGTATCGGCAAGCGTCTCCGGCCTTACCAATCAGGCACAGAAGCTCCACACCTGAAATAACAATGGTGAGATGAACGTATGGATGTATGGATGAATGTATTTATGTATGTATGTATGTACTGTACGTGTGTATGAATGTGTGGAGCCAATGGATGGATGGTTTGGGCACGTACAGATGATGGATGAACAAACTGGGTGAAAAGATGCAAGTCTGTGAAGGCAAGTAAATTGTTCCATAAATTTAATCTTTTTAGGGTCAATTATTGTGACTGTATTCTAAAATTTGACATCAATAATTTTAATCAAGCATTTTTAACTTGAAGTTTCTTGTATAACCTCTGCTTACTTTTTGTCTGTATTTAGGTTTATCTTTTTCTTCTTTCTATTATTAATTATTAATATTGATGATTTTTAAAATTGAGTGTTCTGGTAAAAAGAGTACTCTTTGTTTAAATCGGTTGTTACTTCATATTTTGCAATTTATTTGTCTTTCTAATTTATGTATTCATTGTCGATAGTATCAATTGCTTGGCTTTGCGATTTCCTTAGTGTATTTGTGCGATAAATGTAGGTTATTGGTAAGGTAGTTCTTGATAGGGGTCACTTGAGGCATGGTATGCTTACAGGTACCTACCCGATAGCACTCTAGCGTTAGTGAGTGCTGTACTGGATTTTATATATTATTTTGTAATAGTATAAGATATCTTATCAATATTTGTAGTTTGTACTATTGTTAATGTCTTTTCATGGTGCAAAATTTGATTTTAACATAATATTTTGACATTTAACATGTAGTTTCTTGATTCATGCAGAGTTTAGTAAAATTTACCAGAAACGTCCCGGGACTTCCCAAACTTGACTAACTTTCCTTTAACGTGACGATAGTGCGTTGTTATATGTGCGATTAGTTTGCTTGGGAAACAGATTAACTTGCTCATGTAGTAATGTACACCCTATGTGGTGGATTGTGTTCTTTTATTTAATAATTTTCATTTTAGTAAGCGTTGTTTCCACATAGCGATTTTGATAATTTAATTTGACTTTATATTGTCCTTGTCCCAATTTTGGTTTGTTTAGTTTGCAAGTTTTACATTTTAACGTTAAGGGAGCTGCACCAAGAAAGTCGCTTTGATCTTGAATATGAAAAGCTGACAAGTGAGACAAGATTCACAGGTCCCAGACCTCCCGGAGAGGTTCCGGTCTCAGCAGGCAGACAAGCAGCAGAGCGCACAACACTGTTTGCCCACACCACTTCCAGGCATGACCCTTCATATACACACCAGGCGCTTGACGGACTATTATCTAGTCCAACTGGCACCTGACCCCCGGGGTCTCCCTACGACTGCGTTATCACTCATCTATTTACAAGCATTGGTAGAAGTTAAGAGTTTGGTCAGCTCGGTCTAGCGATGCGTGGCAAATGTCCAATTAAGTCCCTGTAACAAGGGCACCCCCCCTAGCCCTGTTAACCAAGGGAGTGTATGGCATTAAAAACTGCATCATCATTTTCATCAAGCATTCTCTATTCATTCCAACTTCTGTTGGCTTTTCTTCAATCAGAGAGAGAGAGAGAGAGAGAGAGAGAGAGAGAGAGAGAGAGAGAGAGAGAGAGAGAGAGAGAGAGAGAGAGAGAGAGAGAGAGAGAGAGAGAGAGAGAGAGAGAGAGAGAGAGAGAGAGAGAGAGAGAGAGAGAGAGAGAGAGAGAATGAGTGCAAGAGAGAGAGAATGAGAGAGAGTGAGTGAGAGCGAGAGAGAGAGAGAGAGAGAGAGAGAGAGAGAGAGAGAGCACAAAACTAACCTTCCCAAACGTTTCCCGCAGCGATGAGGTTAGTAGCGACCAGTTTAATAGTACTCTGAGCCTGTGGAGAGTGGTTGGTGGCCGCTAAGAGACACGCTCGTAGACAGTCCGTGTAGAAGTGTGTGTGGCTGGCGTCCGCGTCTAGTAACAGCCTCACCGCGCGGTCTCTCTCCCCGGCCATGGCTAACGAGCGCCCCAGGGCGGCTCGTTGGGATCCCTCCAGGTTTTTGGACTCTTGTATGGCCAGGCGTTCTAGTTCGTGATGCTGGAGACAAAGAAATAACCAATATAATAATAACAACCAATCTATCTACAGTATATATCTATCTATCTACAGTATCTATCTATCTATCTACAGTATATATCTATCTATCTACAGTATCTATCTATCTATCTACAGTATATATCTATCTATCTACACTATATATCTATCTATCTACATTATCTATCTATCTATCTACAGTATCTATCTATCATATACTGTATACCGGGTACTCGGGCATATACTGTACATGTACACCATTTTTGTATATTTTTTTGTTTGTGGTTGACAAAGAAATAACCGATATAAAACAAATAACCAATAAGTGAGTGCTGTACTGTATATTATATATTATTTTGTAATAGTATAGATATCTTATCAATATTTGTATTTTGTACGATTGTTAATGTCTTGTCATGTTGCAAATTTGATTTTAAATAATATTTTGACATTTAACATGTACAGTAGTTTCTTTATTCATGCAGAGTTTAGTAAAAATTTGCCAGAACGTCCCGGACTTCCCAAACTTGACTACTTCTTTTAACGTGACGATAGTGCGTTGTTATATGTGCGATTAGTTTGCTTGGGAAACAGATTAACTTGCTCATGTAGTAATGTACACCCTATGTGGTGGATTGTGTTCTTTGATTTAATAATTTTCATTTTAGTAAGTGTTGTTTCCACATAGCGATTTTGATAATTTAATTTGACTTTATATTGTCCTTGTCCCAATTTTGGTTTGTTTAGTTTGCAAGTTTTACATTTTAACTAACAAAAGAACTAAATATTCATCATCATCATCATCTCTGACGCCTTGCTCTCCCCTGGGAAACCCCCGCTAAGGGATGGCCATGACAGAAACGTCTCCAGGCTACTTTGTCAAGACATGCCTCCTTTTCCCCGTGCCACAATGTCCTTCGTTTTTCCTCAATATATTTTTCCACTTATTTTTCCCATACCATAGGTGGTCTTCCACTACGAGCGGTTCCACTCACCTGACTCCCATATATCTTTCTTGGCATTCTGTCATCACCCATTCTCTGAACATGACCATACCACCTCAAAGTACAGGTACTTCTCTTTATCCACTCTACCACTCTACATTCAATAACTAACAACAGCAAATAAATAAACAATAAACAAACAAATAACCAATATAATATTAACCCTTTCATGCACGACGTGATTTGCCCCCTTTCAGGGATACTTAAACAAATTTGTGACCATGAGGGGTGTAGAAAACTTTACTTTAATTACTTCAACCTCTACAGTTGTCTTTGAGTTAGCTGTGGCCAGAAAATTAATTTTGGAGACGTAATTATGAGATTAAGAAAATTATATTTTTAATACTAACCCCCCCCCCCCCAGTGCATGAAAGGGAAAATAAACAATGAATAACAAATTAACTAAATTATAATGTAAAACTTGCAAAATAAACAAACCACAACTGGGACGAACCCAGTATAAAGACAAAAGAACTTATCAAAATCGCTATGTGGAAACAACGCTTTAGCAAAATAATAATTTAGAAAAAAACCCCACACAATCCACCACATAGGGTGTACATCACTACATGAGCAAGTTAATCTAAATTAATAACCAATCAATCCCAATTCAGGTGTCAATTTTCTTCTGGGCAAGCAATAGTGTGCCTGTGTCTGTGCCTGTAATTGGCCTTTGGCTGGGAAATTTTTCTATAAAATTTTTACACATTTAGTTTGAAGGGAGTCTGGGAGGGCATGTGTTAGTTTGAAGGAAGTCTGGGAAGGCCTTTTTGTTAGCCTAGGGGACAAACTAAAATATATTGCTCGAATTTAAGGTAAGGCTGTAGTATCTGGGCGTATCGCTCGCTTTGTTTAAATTACAGTACTCGTACGCTCGCGGTTTTGTTCCCGGCTATTTTGACTGTTTTTTTTTTTTATTTGCCCCTACTGGCAATATATATGATGATGACAATAAGTCATGAGGGGTTGAGGGGGGACAAAGCCTTCCCACAACCTATTATTGTATCCCACTGCAGGGAAAATAGACGGGAACGTGATCGTGAGCGTACGAGTAAAGTAAAAAAAGTGGGAGACACGCCCGAATACTACATCCTTATTAAAAGTGACAGAAGCAAGCAAAATCGTCAATAATAAGTAAACAAAAGTACAGTACGGTATCATGATAACCGCCACATACTGTACCTTGTATGTGGCCGAATCACAGAGGTTGTGGTATGTGGTCTCCAGCGGGTGTGGGGGCAGGTGTTGTTGTTGTTGTTGGGTAGAATCATCGCTCTTCTCTGAGGCAGCGTCAGTAAGGTTGATCAGTTCGGCACTACCCACGCTACTACTACTACTGCTGCTGCTATTGTCGTCCTGGTGGGGGAGATAGTGTGGTTATTAGTTATAGTAGTTGTGATAGTAATAGGTGTGTTGTTGTTGTTGGGTAGAATCATCACTCTTCTCTGAGGCAGTGTCAGTAAGGTTGATCAGTTCGGCACTACTCACGCTACTGCTGCTGCTATTGTCGTCCTGGTGGGGGAGATGGTGTGGTTATTAGTTATAGTAGTTGTGATAGTGGTAGTTGTGATAGTAATAGGTGTGTTGTTGTTGTTGGGTAGAATCATCACTCTTCTCTGAGGCAGTGTCAGTAAGGTTGATCAGTTCGGCACTACTCATGCTACTACTACTACTACTGCTGCTGCTATTGTCATCCTGGTGGGGTTATTAGTTGTGGTTATAGTAGTTGTGATAGTAATAGGTACATACATACATACATAAAATTTTAAGACTGAGTGTTCCACACATACGTGCAGTGTGGGGGTTGTTGTTGTGATAGAGGCAAGAGTGGAATAGGTAGTGCCAACGAACTTGACAATTATCTTGACCCCTTAAATTCTTATAACTCAAAATGAATGAAAGCAATCGGGCTGACGTTTCTACTATTTGGGAAGAGTCCACCAAGATATAGGCGTAGATATTTACAGCCAGTTTGCTCCAGGCCCTTTTAACTCCTTGCGACATATATGACGCGATCGCGTCATATGGACTTATCTCTATACCTCTCCAATAAGTTTATGACGCGATTTTGCGTCATATGAGCTCAGTAAGTCCGATAAGTTACCATACGATAAAACCGTTGGTGGCAACCTCAGCCTCCTGCGATAATTCTAACGGCCGCAGTGTTGTTGTGAGTGTAGTGCGAGGCAGTGGCAATGATCCTGGGGCTCCCGCCTCCTCGGACTTACTGGAACATAATATGTCTGAGGGAGTTAAGTTACAAAGAGGGCAAGTACTGTACAATATCAAGATTATTGTCAAGTTCGGTGGCGCTACCTATGTCGGTAAGGTTGATCAGTTGGGCACTACCCACGCTGCTGCTGCTACTACTACTGCTGCTGCTACTACTACTGCTGCTACTACTACTACTAAATACGACATAAGAGACAAACCAAACTGAAATTATTACTGATTACGGATTACTGATATTTATTATAGGATGTAAGGTATCTTAACCCTCTCAAGACCATAGGACGCAGAGGTTGCCAGATTAGCAATAAGAAATTGATTACTCTCACTGTTATAATTACCTCTCCAAAATTAGTTTTCTGCCCACAGCTAACTCAAAGAGAACTGCAGAGGTTGAAGTAAACAAACTAAAGGTTTATAGATACCCCTGACGGTAACAAAGGCTTTAAAGTATCCCTAATAGGCTCAAAAATCGCGTCCGGATGTGAGAGGGTTAAAATAACCCCCTAGAAATACTTTCTCTAATTTTGTTTTTTTCCCTCCCCATTTCCCCAGCTAACCTAATCCCACAAGGACCCCAATGGAAATACGCCTAACGGCCTTATTGGGCTATCCTTAGTTGGAATTATGCAAGGCTGGTACATGTCATATTTTGTAATATACTATGTGGTACCAACTCTGTAAATTGCTAACTGAATAAATATTATTATTATTCTATCTATCTATCTATCTATTGCCTGACGCCGTGATCCCCGAAGGGGTGGCCACGAACGAACCGCCCCCATGCACCTCTGTCCCCAGTCAGTCGACGGCCCTCCCCCCAACCAGCACCGCCTTCGTTCATGTAGTTCCTCACTCCATCCTTCCACCTCATATTCGGTCTACCTCTCCCCCTCTGTCCCTCCACCTCGCTTTCGTACACCCTCTTAGTCATTCTCTCGCTTTCCATACGTTCCATATGGCCGAACCATCTCAAGTTGTTCCTTTATTATTATTATTATTATTATTATTACTACTACTGCTGCTGCTATTGTCGTCCTGGTGGGGATAAATATAACCACCATGTGACGAGGAGGACTTTATTGACGTTTCGCATATAGCTTAAGGGGAGGCAGACCGTTTTTCTAGACTCCCTTCTCCCTAATGCTTAGCCCCACTAGTTTTGAGATTATAAGACGTTCGGCCCATTAGTTTGGCAATTTTAACACCTTTCGCCCCATTTCGTTGTCAATTTTAAGACCTTTCATGCCATTAAAAAAATATATGAATACCTGTACATGAATTAATAGACCAAACAAACAGTCAGTCTCCCCTTAGCCCCTACTGTACCAGAGGGTATTACCATAAATGTACCCTCCAGTACCAGGCAATGAGGACAAAAGTGCTTCAGAGTCGAGAGAGAACGTCCTTCCACCTCAAAAGTGCTTCAGAGTCGAGAGAGAACGCCCTTCCACCTCAAAAGTGCTTCAGAGTCGAGAGAGAACGCCCTTCCACCTCAAAAGTGCTTCAGAGTCGAGAGAGAACACCCTTCCACCTCAAAAGTTGAAGAAATACTAAGCCAGCTAGGCTGTGAGACCTTGAATATAAGCTGAGAAGTGTTGCCAAGGTTTCAAAACAGTGCGTCCAACTCACGTTACCTGGTACCGCTCGATACGGGCAGTTACAACTACCGACGGCGATCTTCCGTTGCTGGTACCGACGAGTGACTTTATTACTGGCGGTGATTAGCTGTCGCTGGTACAGTAAGGGTTAATGGTGGGGAGACGGTAGGGTTGTTGTTGTTGTTGTTCCCCCAGGTTGTCTGGCCTAACAGCCCCAAGGTCTCGAGCAAGGCCATAAACGAGCTCCCCCACAAAACCATCCCTGCTTACCACTAATAAAGCCCGGGTGACCGAAGCTACTCCAAGGCGGGGAGCTGAGGAGGGTGGAGAAACGCCCGGGAAACCAAAGCCCCACCCAAGGCCCTATGCCCCTCAGCAATTATGAAGGAAAAGTTGAGGGACAAAGGAAAAATGTGACGCTTTGGCTCCCAATCTGTCAACCTCTAGGTTGGCAGTAGGGAGGTCAATCCACGGAAGAGACGCCGTCACTCGAGATCTAGAAAATATATAAGTAAAAGGAACAAAGGGTTGTTAGTTGTGGTAGCTCTTGATTTATTTATATCACCTTACCTTACAAAAAAAAATCCATTAAACTGTTGATCTGTTTACATTACGCTTTACTAGACATTTGCCACGAATCGCTAGACTCGAGTGTCCAAACTCTTGACGTGTCTACCAATGGCACAGTGGTGGGATCCAACTGCCGACCCTTTAATGCTCAAGAAAAAATAAAATAGGAAAAGTGGGGATTGGGCCTGAGTATATACTGTATATACATACATACATACATACATACATACATACATACATACATACCTTACAAGCCAGCAATGAAGGTGTTGATGCCAAGTAGTGACAGGCAACGGTCCAGAAGTCTAGTTCACCTTGGTCACCGAATAGCCTGGCTGTGGTTAGAGCGCGACGACCCGTAGACTGACAACCCTCCAGGAACTCCCGCACGTCTGTACCCAACCTTTGTATCCACTGTTCCACCACTGACGGAGAGAAAGGGGATTGAGATTCATATACTGTAGACACAACATTATCTCTCACACACACACACACACACACAGAAACTCTCTCACGTCTGTACCCAACTTTTGTATCCACTGTTCCACCACTGACAGAGAGAGAGAGAGAGGGGATTTAGATACGTATAGACACATTATCTCTCACACACTCACAGGAACTCTCTCACGTCTGTACCCAACTTTTGTATCCACTGTTCCACCACTGACAGAGAGAGAGAGAGGGGATTTAGATACGTATAGACACATTATCTCTCACACACTCACAGGAACTCTCTCACGTCTGTACCCAACTTTTGTATCCACTGTTCCACCACTGACAGAGAGAGAGAGAGGGGATTTAGATACGTATAGACACATTATCTCTCATATACACACACACACACACACAGGAACTCCCGCACATCTGTACCCAACATTTGTATCCACTGTTCCACCACTGATGGAGAGAGAGGATAGAAATACGTATAGACACATTATCACACACACACACACACAAGACACAAGAGATTGCTGTGGAAATTAAAACATGAGGGAAAAGTAGGAGACAAACTGCTGAAATGGATGGAGAGCTACCTTAGCGGAAGACAGATGAGAACAACAGTAAGGGGGAAATCGTCAAACTGGACTCAAATTACGAGTGGGGTACCACAAGGATCTGTTCTAGCCCCAATCATGTTTCTAATATTTGTAAATGACTTACCTGAGGGACTAACAAGCTACATGAGTATGTTTGCGGACGATGCTAAGCTGCTTAAAACGATCAGAACCCAGGAGGATTGCCTTGAGCTCCAAGCAGATTTGCAAAAGATCCATGAATGGAGCATCAAATGGAATATGGAGTTCAATGCAGGGAAATGTACGACTCTAGAAATGGGTAAAAGCAAGTACAGACCTAGAAAAGATTATAAACTAGGAAACGAAGTGATTCCCAAAGCAGAAAAAAAAAAAGACTTGGGGATAGAATTTAAGGATAACATGTCTCCAGAAAGCCACGTAAATAAGATAGTGAGAGAATCACTAGCACTATTGGCAAATATCAGGATGTCTTTCAATTATCTTAATGAAAACACCATGAAACAAATAATAACGGCAATAATAAGACCCAGGATGGAATATGCATCTGTAGTGTGGTCCCCTCACATGAAGAAACATATCCACAAAAATTGAGAGGGTACAGAGAGCAGCTACGAGGATGATCCCAGGTTTGGAAAATTTGGAGTACCAAGAGAGGCTGGAGAGATTGAATCTACCTACACGTCAACACAGAAGGAAACGAGGACAGCAAATTCAGATATATAAAATGTGTTAGAGGTATTGACAAAATCGACCAAGAAAACTTCATAGAGAGGGATGGAGGTGAGAGGACAAGAGGTCACAGCTACAAACTAAAAGTGCTAAATAGCAAATCTGATCTGAAAAGTAAAAGATTTCCTACCAACTCGATTAGTGGGTGGAACAAATTGCCAGCCGAAGTAGTGTCTGCACCATCAGTGCATAGTTTCAAAGCACGGTATGACAAACATATCTTAGGAGGCGGGAACTAACGAGCATGCTCACTCCCGCAAATACAACTAGTGTAAGTACAACTAGTGTAAGTACACACAGGAACTCTCTCACGTAGCAAATAGAAATAGCAAACTATTCGATGAATGGCACTCAGCTTAAGAATGTAAACAGAGAAACTGATCTGGGAGTAACAATATCGAGTAACCTAAAACCGAGTCAACAATGTTCAGAAGTTGTTAAGAAGGCAAACAAAATAATTGGCTTTATACTGTAGGCAGGTCATTTGAGCATAAATCCAAAGAAGTTATCCTAACCCTTTACAATTCCTTAGTCCGCCCTCTTCTGGAATACTGCGTTCAATCCTGGTGCCCTTATTACCAAAAAGATATAAACAAGCTAGAACGAGTTCAACGTAGAGTTACCAAAATGATACCTAGCCTAAAGAACAAACCATACGAAGAGCGTCTTAGAGAATTAAATCTATTTCCTTTAACCCAGCGCAGATTAAGAGGCGACTTAATTCAAGTGTTCAAAATCATCCAAGGCATCGACAATATGAACTGTAGTAAGTACTTCACTATCGACCAATCTAATTACACGCGGGAAAACGGTTGAAAAATTATTGAAAAATTTTAACTCGCACGAATCTAAGAATTTCTTCTTCAATCGAGTTGTCAACTTGTGGAATGGGCTTCCCCGAGACGTTATAGACTGCAGCATCATTGATTCATTAAATTCCGCCTAGACACATATCTCGCATCAAACCCGCGAATGACTGGTTTGTAAATGAATAACTTTATCCTCCCCTCAGTTACTAACCCATATGTCCCCTACTAAACTTCCTAGTCCGGCCACGTTAGTGGCAGGGCAGTAGTTCCCTTCCATGTACCTTACCCACTTAAACACTGTTTGGACACTTGATCCTCAGTGTTTTGGAGGACAAGCAGCTAGAAGGGTCACTAGATCTGTTGTTGCTTGATTTCCTTTGTACTCTTTGTACGTCTGTACCAACAAACTGTTCTATCATAAGAGAGAGAGAGAGGAAATATTGAAATGTACTGTACACATTATCACACACACACAGGAACTCTTACCTTCGAATTGTAAAGTACTGAAGGAGAGAGAGGAAAAAGAATTAAAAAAAACAAAAATTAATAATAAAATGATACCAAAAAACTACCAAACAAATAAAAAAAAAAACATAAAAAAAAAAAAAAATAAATAAAAAAAAAACAAAAACACAAAGATAAAAAGATAAAAAAAAAAAAAAATTAAAAAAAAAAACACAACATAAAACAATAAACTATTAAGGACAGGACAAAAAAAAACATTTCAAACAAAATAGAGATAAATAACAAAGGAAAAATATTATAAAAAAAAATGACAAATAAAAAGAAAAAAACTAGCAAAAAAAATGTGAAAAAAAAAAATAATTAAAAAAAAACAAAAAAAAAACAAAAAATAATGAAAATAAAAATAAAATAAAAACAAAAAAAGAATTATATTACACAAAAAAAAAAACACAAAAAAAAAAAAAAAAAGAAGGGAGAAGGAAAAAAAAAAAAACACAACAATAAAAAAAAAAAAGTGACAAAAAAACAACAGAAAAAGAAAATAAAAAAAAAAAAATAGGGAGAAACAAAAAAAAAGAAAAATAAAGAGAAAAAAAAAAAAAATATTTACAATAAAAAAAAAAAAAGAAAAAAAGAAAAAGATTAAAAAACAAAAAAAATAAAAAAAAAAAAAAAACAAAAAAGGAATAATATAAAAAACACAAAAACAAAAAAAACAAAAAAAAAAAAAACAAAACAAGGACCACAACATAAAAACAAAAAAGAAATTAAAAAAACCAAAATATTTAAAACTAAAAAACAACAAAAAAAAAACCACTATAAAAAAGGTAGAGAAATAAACAAAAATTTAAATAAATTAAAAAGACAAGAAATACAATTCAAAAAAAAAAACAATTAACAAAAAAAGAAAAACAACAAAGAAAATGGACCAAAAAACCCAAATAAAAAAAAGAAAAAAATAACAAAAAAAATTAAATGAAATTTTTGTAACCAAAAAAAAAAAGGAAATTTGAAATTTGATCAATTACATGACGAGGAAAAAAGAATAAAAAAAGAAATTAAAGAAGAGAACAAGATATAGAGAGGAGAGAGAGAGAGAGGAGAGAGAGAGAGAGAGGAAGAGGGAGAGATAGAGGAGAGGAGAGAGAGAGAGGAGAGAGAGAGATGAAGAGAGAGAGAGAGAGAAGAGAGAGAGAGAGAGAGAGAGAGTGAGAGAGAGAGAGAGAGAGAGAGAGGATTGAAAATATACTTAGACTTAGAACAAAAATAGAATTTAGATACATATATACTGTACACATTATTAAATACTGACACACACACACAGGATTTAGATACATATAGACACACACACACATACACCTGATATAGATACATATTGACACATTATTACACACACACACACATCATTGAGATACATACACACACACACATACATACACCTGATATAGATATATATTGACACATTATTTTACACACACACACACACACACTGTACATACATAAAACATACATACATCAAATTTTAAGACCGAGTGCTCCATACATAATTGCAGTTTCAGTCTCTTGTCCTAATGGTGGCGTTCCAGGCAACCCTGTTAAGGGCTGCTTCACTTGTCAAGTTCTTGGATTTGAGATCGGCGCGTATAGTCCGATCCCAGGTCTTCCTCGGTCCACCCCTTGGTGCAGCTCCCTCCACAATCACAGACCTGCATTTTTTCACCCAATTTTGTTCATCCATTCTCTCCACATGTCCATACCATCCCAGTCTACTTGTACGCATCACCTCGCTAATACTCTTTATACCTAAACGTCTCCTCAGCTCAACATTTGTTATTCTATCCTGCAGCCTGGCCCCACACATCCGTCTCACCATTCTCAACTCATTACGTTCCATTCTGTTTTCATTGAGATACACACACACATAGACACACACTGGATTTAGATATATATATATATATATATATAGATTTCTAGATACTGAGACACACACACACACATACACACACCATCCTCTCAATCTTCAAAAACTCCAAACTACTAACTATTGAGGTGGTCGGGAGAGAAGCCATCTTGTAGACTGAAGGAGAGAGAGTATTTATGTCTCCATGGTTGGTGGGTGAGGAGAGTGCGGAGGTTGAGAGAGGCTTCACTGGGTAACAGGTACGGAGACACCACACTCTCTGAAAAATATAATATATACAATCAGATACATATAACAATACAATAACATCAACCTTAAAATATAATTCTCAAGATCCCCATTCAAGCTAAATTTGTACAATTTTCGGTATAAACAAGGCTGAAAAATGTATCCTAATGTGATGATAATGATGCAGTTTTTAATACCATACACTCCCTTGCTTGACAGGGTTATGGCATGGCCTTGTTACTGGGACTTTACTTGGACGTTTACCATGAATCACTAGACCGAGCTGTCTAAACTATTTTCATTTATTTATTTTTATTTTTTGATAGCGTAATGCATAAACGAGCAGAATTTCGGTGTGAGTATCCTAGGTTCGAGTCCTTGGAGTGCCACATGTATTTGTTGATATAATTAATTGAGTTTAGAAGTAAAGTTGGTTGGTGAAAAATTTGAATATAGTTTAACCCAGACCCAGCGGGTGCCCAACCCCGAAAAGGGTTGAAATAGGGGAGCTATCCCTCCGCCAAAGGTGGCTTTCTAGGGCCTTTCCTAGCTGATGCTGAGAGGATTGGGTTCTAGTCATGTGGTGATGGGCTGGTCTATCAAAGTGAGAACTGAGCAATCTCTGCCATACCCATAGCTTACTCTGACTGTTCCTTTTACTTATATATTTTCTAGATCTCAAGTGACGGCGTCTCTAACGTGGATTGACCACCCAATCTACCAAGATTGGAAGCCAAAGCGTCACATTTTTCCCTTGCCCCTCAACTTTCTCTTCATAATTGCTGAGGGACACAGGGCCCTGGGTGGGTCTTTGGTTTCCCGGGCATTTCCGCACCCTCCTCAGCTCCCCGCCATGGAGTGGCTTCGGTCACCCAGGCTTTATTGTGGTCGGCGGGGAGGGTTCTGTGGGGGCGCTCGGTTATGGCCTTGGCCTTGCTCGGGGCCTTGGGGCACAACAACAACAACAACAACAACCCAGACCATTGAGTTCCCCAAAAGAAGTCTCATAGGGCTGGCCCGAAGAATTAGAAAGATGGACAACTCATCAAGTCAAGATGTCCAAACTATTGACATCTACCAATGGAACGGCCTGGGATCTAACTGCCGACCCTTCGTTCAGCAGTCCGACGCGCTACCAACCATGCCACGGCCCGTGGTCTACATATTCTCAGATGGTATTAGTGTTCACCTCTGTGGGGTGGAAGTGGAGTGGTTGCATTGAGGCAGTTGGACAAAATTCAAAATAAAGCTATTAGATTAATCAATAACCCTGCAATCACACAGGACCTTCCTACATTATCCATACGAAGAAACGTTGCATCCCTTGCATTATTCTACAGATATTTTCACAGCAATTGTTCCGAGGAACTTGCTTCAATTGTGCCGCCTCTCCACATCTTTCCCCGTAGAACTAGGGCAGCTGAGAGCGCCCATGAATTTACACTTTCTCCTCCACAATGCAGAACTTCTGCTTATCAGAATTCATTTATTCCCAGAGCTACTACTCTTTGGAATTCACTTCCCTCGAATTGCTTTCCACAAACTTACAATCTACAAATGTTTAAATCCAGTTGTTACAAACATTTTATGAATGGAGGATGCCTTTAGGCACATGGACCTTTCTGTTTTATCTGTGTTTTTCCTTCCTCCGTTCATTGTCTCTTAAAAAAAAAAAAAAAAAAAATATATCATAATACAGTATATCACAAATATAACATAATACAACAATATCCAACTTAAAAAACTATCCCCGAGATAACTAATGACGAGTTGAGGAGACGTTTAGGTATAAAGAGTATTAGCGAGGAGATGCGTACAAGTAGACTGGAATGGTATGGACATGTGGAGAGAATGGATGAACAAAATTGGGTGAAAAGATCCAGGTCTGATATTGTGGAGGGAGCTGCACCAAGGGGTGGACCGAGGAAGACCTGGGATCGGACTATACATGCCGATCTCAAATCCAAAAACTTGACAAGTGAAGCAGCCCTTAACAGGGTTGCCTGGAACGCCGCCATTAGGACAAGAGACTGAAACTGCACGTATGTGTGGAGCACTCGGTCTTAAAATTTTATGTATGTATGTATGTATCTTCAGGTCACAGTCACCTGAAGAAGCTATCTGATCAATGTGAAGTAAGGATCGCTAGACATCCTTCTTCACCAATAAATTTAGGGATTGTAAAAAGTCGAGAAAAAGCGTTGTAAGTGGTGTTTGCCACGTACCTTGACTGCAGTAGGAGGTGAGGGTGGAGGCGGAGGTTGACAGATTAAGGTCCATTACCCTAATACAACCATCAGCCGTGGCTAGTACGGGACGGTCCGACGCACCCCAGTCACCGTCAACGACCTTCACACCGTCGCCGGGACAACGTAACTGACTAACCAACAGCACCTGAGAGGAGACTGTATTAGCGAGTTTGTTATAGTATATTTATGTATGCATGTATATACTCAGGCCCAATCCCCACTTTTCCTATTTTTATTTTATTTTATTTTTTATTTTTACTTTTTTTTTTGGGGGGGGGGAGACTCAAGACAGAGCCCGAACAGGGACAACATAACAGAAGATGACCATGTGTTCTCTCATCTATTCACAAGCATTCTCCATTCATTCCTGTTTATTACCACTTCCCTTGCCTGAAGTCATTCCTCTATCATCCAAAGCTTGTGTTACACAGTCTCTCCATCTCAATGGGGGTCTTCCTGCCCTTCTATCTCCCCTTGTATCTGATTCACATATTCTCTTTGTAAGCCTTTCATCTTCCATTCGCTCAACATGACCATACCAGCTCAGCACCCTTCTGTCCACTCTGGCCGACAAATGTTTCTGCTGCCCCACTCTCCTACGTATCTCTTCATTCCTCAATCTGTCTCTACGAGTAACTCCACACATACCGGTACTCCTCAAGCAGCTCATCTCTATCACATCCAGCTTTCTTCTATCATTTTCCTTTAGAGCCCATGTCTCTACCCCATACATCACTGTTGGTACAACTATCCCTTGATACATTTCATTTATAACTTTCATTCCGAGATTTCTCACCTTCCACATACAGTACTGTACTTCCCATTGCTCCGAAAACTTTCCTTCCTTCTATTTCTGAATACTAAAAGGCAACTCCCAGTGCATAAAAGGGTTAAGGTAGTTTGCTCAAAACTAACAGAGGTACATAAGAATATAAGAATACGGGAGTCTGAAGAGATCCGATTGGCCCACACAAGTCAGAGAACTGCCATATGAAGGGAGGCTAGACAAATTAAATCTACCGAGTCTAAAAGAGAGGAGAGAGAGGGGAGACATGATAATGATGTACAAATGCACCCGGGGGCTGGAGAGGCTGGATAGGGAGGATATATTAATTATGGATACAGGAATAACTAGAGGCCACAGCTACAAAGTAAAAAGACCTACCTGCAAGAACAATATCAGGAAGTTTAGCTTCCCCTATAGATGTATTGACAAATGGAATGGGCTGGAGGAGGAGGTGGTAGGGGCAAGGAACATCCATATTTTCAAGAAAAAATTGGATAAAAAGTAGACTGAGAGACGGGACAACACGAGCTTAGCTCAACTCCTGTAAACTACAATTAGGTAAATACATAGCAATCCCTTTCACACCCGAACCATCTTGTCAACAGCACTGTCGTCTGTCAATAACACAAACTGGCTGGCCGGAGCCTTAAACCGTCGGCCTCTCTGTTTGCAGGCCAGTGCTCTACTGACCACAGTATGGACTGTGGCAAGACAACAGTAAGATCATTGTTGCTAAAAACACTCCTTGATGGGATTAATTTTTACCCTGGCTCACTCTTATATACTACAACAATAACATCACAAATAACTACCTCATACACACAGCAACACACATAGAACGTAATACTGTACACACACACAAAACAACACACACACAACAACACACACACACACACACACATAAACGTACCTCTCTAACGTCCCAAATATCCACTCCGTCAGCGAAGAGCACAAGGAGTTTCATATTGTCTCGACCCGGGGCGAATCGAACCTTCTTCACCCAGCCGCGGTGAGTGGCAATGTGGCGCGATACCCGTGTCTTAAGGTCCCACACCGTCAGGCTGCCCTCGCTGTCTCCCAGGACGATCTCGTGGCTTTTCCAGGCGACGGATGATATGGAACTTAGCTGAGACTGTCCAAAGACATGAAAAATATCACATGTTAAAGAAGCATCATAGAAAAAATAGATACATACAAAACAAAAATAGTGAAAAACGAGAGGATATCAAAGTACAATAGGGAGGTATTAGAGAGAGAGATAAACACAGGGAAGGTAGCAAGGGAAACAGTAAGGGTGTGAAAGATAAGAATGGGAGAATGCTAGCCGAGAAGCAAGAGAGAGTCGAAAGATGGAGGGAGTACTTCAGTGAGTTGCTAAATGAAAGGAATGAAGAGCCAGCAAACATAGCTGGATATGGTATGGGAGGGAGAAGAAGAGAAGTAGTGGAGGAGGAGGTGGGGATCAGGAGGTCAGAAGTGTGGGAAGCCATGAAAAGAGTGAAGTTGGGGAAAGCACCAGGAACAGATGGAGTGTGTGGGGAAATGTTGAGGTATGGTGGTGAGATAGTGATAGAATGGGTATGGAAAATGTGCAAACTAGCATGGGAGAAGGGGAGTGCACCCGATGACTGGAAGACTGGCATAATAGTCCCCCTATATAAGGGCAAAGGGGAAAGAGGAGTGTGTGGTAACCACCGAGGAATATGTCTTCTAAGCGTAGTAGGGAAGGTATACAGTAAGGTAGTGATTGAGAGAGTGAGAGTGAGAACGGAGAAATGGATAGGCGACGAGCAGGGAGGTTTTAGGAAGGGAAGAGGATGTGTAGATCAGATTTTTACCCTGAATTGTGTTGTGGAGAAGTATCTGGAGAAGAAGAAACAAAAGGTGTATGTTGCCTTTATGGACTTAGAGAAGGCCTATGACAGAGTGGATAGAGAAGGTTTGTGGAAAGTACTTAGAATATACGGAGTAGAGGGCAAGTTGCTGAAAGCAGTGAAGAGCATGTATGAGGGTGCAAAGGCGGCAGTACGTGTGGAGAGTGAGCAGAGCGAGTTCTTTGACCTGAATGTTGGTTTGAAACAGGGGTGTGTGATGTCCCGTGGTTGTTTACTGTATATATGGATGGAGTTATGAAAGAAATACTATCAAGAGCAGTGGATGTTGGTGTATCGCTGAAAAGGGAGGGAATTGAGTGGAAGCTACCTATACTGCTGTTTGTGGATGATACAGTTCTGATGAGTGATAATGAATGGGAGTTGCAGGGTCTGGTAAATGAGTTTGGAACAGTGTGCGAAAAAACGGAATTTGAAGGTAAATACGGGGAAGAGCAAGGTTATGGTCTTCGAAAGGGGTGAAGTCACAGAGTGTGAGGTGAAGCTGAACGGTCAGGCTATGGAGATCGTCAACTCTTTTAAGTATCTGGGCAGTGTGTTGAGTAAAGATGGGACTATGGATGAAGAGGTGCGGGAGAGGGTACAACAGGGGAAGAGGGTTGTAGGAACGCTAAAAGCAGTAACAAGAAATAGGGTGGTCAGTATGGAAGTGAAGAAGTCCTTGCATGACAGTGTGGTAATCCCGACACTGACTTACGGAAGCGAAGCATGGACGTTGGTTGAGAGACTCAGACCAAGAGTGAGAGCAGTGGAAATGAATTACTTAAGGAGTGCGTGCGGAGTTACATGGAGGGATAGACAGACTAATGAGGAAGTAAGAAGGAGGTGTGGTGTGGAGGTAGATGTGCTGGAAAGTGTGAAAAGGAACAACTTGAGATGGTTCGGCCATATGGAACGTATGGAAAGCGAGAGAATGACTAAGAGGGTGTACGAGAGCGAGGTGGAGGGACAGAGGGGGAGAGGTAGACCGAATATGAGGTGGAAGGATGGAGTGAGGAACTACATGAACGAAGGCGGTGCTGGTTGGGGGGAGGGGCGTCGACTGACTGGGGACAGAGGTGCATGGGGGCGGTTCGTTCGTGGCCACCCCTTCGGGGATCACGGCGTCAGGCAATAGATAGATAGATAGATAAACACAAAAATCATATAGTAAAGAAGAGCAGAGAAAAAAAGAAAAAGAAATATAGATATTATAAGCATGCTATGCTTACAGGTACCTACCCGATAGCACTATCGTTAGTGAGTGCTGTACTGTATTTTATATATTATTTTGTAATAGTATAGATATCTTATCAATATTTGTATTTTGTACTATTGTTAATGTCTTGTCATGTTGCAAATTTGATTTTAAATAATATTTTGACATTTAACATGTAGTTTCTTTATTCATGCAGAGTTTAGTAAAATTTACCAGAACGTCCCGGACTTCCCAAACTTGACTAATTCCTTTAACGTGACGATAGTGCGTTGTTATATGTGCGATTAGTTTGCTTGGGAAACAGATTAACTTGCTCATGTAGTAATGTACACCCAATGTGGTGGATTGTGTTCTTTTATTTAATAATTTTCATTTTAGTAAGCGTTGTTTCCACATAGCGATTTTGATAATTTAATTTGACTTTATATTGTCCTTGTCCCAATTTTGGTTTGTTTAGTTTGCAAGTTTTACATTTTAATTTATTTAATATACTGTACACTATAATTATATACCGGTATACTGTATATATCTAATGATGGAGGGAAAACAAAATGCCTCACACATTGTCACAATCACTAGGTCAAGTTACCTGGGCTTGACATCTACCAATACAATTTTGACAGTGCGGGCTCGATCCGCCGACCCTTTGATCAGCAGCCGACGCTCTACTGACTATGCCAAGGCTCGCGGCAGTAGGGTGCACCAGGCATATTCTTTTTTTCCTCCACTATAAGATGACGGCCTCCCTACCCCATGGAGGGAATAAATATATAATTAAATAAACAGATACTGTACATAATAATCTGGCCTTAAAAATGTTGCTAATGCTAAAAACTAAAGACGGTATCACACGAGCACTTTTTCACTCAACATTTATCCTCAACACTGGTCTGGCAGTTTATGAGGTCAACATTAAATATTTGTCTATTACCAACATTCATCTATCACCAGTCTAGTTTCCGATACCAGTGCAAAATTCTCCAGAAATGTTGCCAGAAAAATGTTGATAATCGAATGTTGACTATAAATCTCTCGTGTGATCCCGGCTTAACAACAACAAACGGCACTTACATCCGGAGGCACCTTAGTCCCGTCTTTGATAACGTTGCCCTCGACTGAGAAGTGGTACAACTGTCCCTCCGTGTCAGTAAACACAAACGTCTCCTTGGCGATGCTGCCGCCTCGATCACCACCTGGGAAACAACAATTTGGTAAAAAAAAAAAAAAAGGCAATTACAAATAAAAAATAGGAAAGGTGGGGATTGGGCCTGACCATATATATATATAGAACAATAAATAAATAAATCCCTAAGTACACCTGTATATAAACACATAAATAAATCCCTAAGTACACCTGTATATAAACACATAAATAAACACCTAAGTACACCTGTATATAAACACATAAATAAATCCCTAAGTACACCTGTATATAAACACATAAATAAACACCTAAGTACACCTGTATATAAACACATAAATAAATCCCTAAGTACACCTGCAATAAATAAATCCCTAAGTACACCTGTATATAAACACATAAATAAACACCTAAGTACACCTGTATATAAACACATAAATAAATCCTAAGTACACTGTATAAACACATAAATAAATCCCTAAGTACACCTGTATATAAACACATAAATAAACACCTAAGTACACCTGTATATAAACACATAAATAAATCCCTAAGTACACCTGTATATAAACACATAAATAAACACCTAAGTACACCTGTATATAAACACATAAATAAACACCTAAGTACACCTGTATATAAACACATAAATAAACACCTAAGTACACCTGTATATAAACACATAAATAAACCCCCAAACCACAATAAAAATACGGGGTCATGGGCGTATGTATATATTTGCTCATTGATTGTGTTCTTTCATTTCATAAATTTTATTTTGGTAAGCGTTGTTTCCACGTAGCGATTTTGATATGTTGTTTTGACTCTTCCCCCCCCCCCCCCACCACCACCACCACCACCACCATAACCTTCCTTCAAAATAAATTTGTACTTTTTTCGATGGAAAAATGTCCCGGCCGGATTCTCTTTAATTACAGGCTCGCTATTGCTCGTCAGGAAAAAATAGACACCTAAATAACACAAAAAATCTAAATATTGACAAAGAAATGGGTCGAAAAGTTTCAAAATTGCCAAACTAATGGGCCCAACGTCATTTTCTATTCTATTCCATCCCAAATTGACTAATTCCTTGAACGTAATGATAGTGCATTGTTATGTGTGCGATTAGTTTGCTTGGGAAACGGATTAACTTGCTCATGTAGTGATGTACACCCTATGTGGTGGATTGTGTTCTTTTATTTCATAAAATTTAGTTTAGTAAGCGTTGTTTCCACATAACGATTTTGATAAGTTATTTTGCCTTTATATTGTCTGTGTCCAAGTTTTGGTTTGTTTAGTTTGCAAGTTTTACATTTTAATGTACAGTATGTATGTATATACTCAGGCACATACCTCATAGCTGGGGGTGGCCGACTCGAGACAGAGCCCGAACAGGGATAACACAACACAAAAAACTAAATACAAAGGTATGTAGCGACCACACCGCCCACTACTTCGGTGGTGCAGTCAGCCTCTGTAGCAGTTTTTGGTAATTTCTTGTTACTGCCTGTGCTTGGTATGCTTCCAGCCAGGGGCCCACTGGGGTAAATAAAATAGCAAAACAGTGGTGGAACTGCCATCCGGGTGAGGGACTGCTCTGGGTCTGTTCCTTCAGTGCTAAGGGTCATAATCCACTTAGTGAAAATTATAATGTGGAGTGGGTCAGTGGAGGCATGTCTGGGAGCCTGGAGGCAGTTTCTGTCATGGCCATCCCTTTTTGGGGCGCTTCCTCTGGAAGTGTGGCGTCAGATTGATGATGATGAATAAAGACGAAAACGAAAGGTCTCGTCATTTGTTTGACACCCTGCAAACAACCAAGCAGCTCACTATCCGATGCCCCAATTTACGATATTATTATTGGTTTTTAGGTGTTTGGGTTTAGGTTTTGGTTGGTCCCAGAATGCATCCCCATTTACCCCATTCATTTTAGGGTTTGCTATAAGATTTTTCTATTTAAGATCGGGTTTTCAAGAACGTAACCCAATCGTAAATCGAGGGAGACCTGTACTGTACAATAATAAAGACTAAAAAGAAAGGCCTCGTCGTTAGTTTGACACACCACAAACAACCAAACAACTTACCAACATCGGCCAGAGAGAGTAGAGAGTCGGTCATGGAACTTTCCGTCTGTGGTGAGGAGAGGTTGGAGCCCGTCCCACACACGTCACTCCGGCTCTGGGGGTGGGGGGTAAGGGGAGGTTGTTACTTTGCTCCCTAGACCTCTGTCAAGCATAAAAAAAACTACTCCTAAACCCCCTTTCAAGGTAAATGTGATGGCTCCTCCTTCCTAATTTGCACAAAATCGTCTAATGATAACCAAAATATAAACTAAAAATGCGTATTAGATTCTCAATTCATTGCATTCCTGTTAAACTCACGGACCCTGGGTGACGAGATAGCCTCGGACCCATACTCTCCACGCTCTTGATCGTCTTAACCCTCCTGGCCCGGGCTGTATCTCCAAAGGACAGTGTGGGCTACCCGGGCGATCTGGCCGAAAAACGTCTAGGCCTAGACTACCGTATTTTTGTTTAGTTTAACTGCTAGAAATTTTGCACGCATCCCTAAACGTAGTGCGGTTTCCAATCTGTAGACTGGCGTTGAGTAGAGCTCTCTAAGTCAACTGGTTCAGTTGTGATGACGATTTCCGTGGAGCAAATTTTTCCGCGATGTTGACAATATCGGAGCTTTTCAGACACTAATTTCGTCTGACGTCACAACAATAACATTGATCCGACGTCTCCTTATTGTTTTCGGAGGTGCGGTGACGCAACGATCGTCTTTTTTTACATGCGTCGGACGCACGGCGTTCAGACCAAGCTGAATAGGCTTGAAAGCTTACTGCCTAGTAACAGGACACCCGGGCACCTGCCCTTATTTCGTGGTGTCCTTCCACACTGACACCCGGGCAGGAAGGGTTAAGGGGAGACAGGCTGTTTTTTTGGTCTATTAAATTTTTTATTAATTTATTTTTTTAGTTTTCTCGCTAGACCTCCCTCAAACTTAGAATAACACCCCCTACACACCCTCAAGATAAATTTATACATTTTTCGGTAGAAAAATGACCCGGCAAAAGGCCGATTCCTCTTATAATTACAGGCTCACTATCGCTCGCCAGGAAAAAATCGACACCTAAATAGCACAATAGGTCTTAAAATTTACAACAAAATGGAGCTAAAGGTATCAATATCGCCAAACTAATGGGCCAAACATCTTAAAATCTGAAAACTAGTGGGGCTAAACATGAGGGAAAAGAAGGTACAGAAAAACAGCTGTCTCCCCTTAAACGTATTGATATAGTACGCTGAATAGGGCCGCATGGATACAACTGTAACTCCCTTTCTCTCTGTTTCTTACTATGGAGTCTTGTGAGTCTGTCTGTGAGTCGAGTCGTGCCTTGACATGACTGGTAGGGGACCACTCTAGCGCCGTCACTCTCGGGAAGCGGCGCGGCATGGTTCTCAGCGGCACCAACTTACGGGCGTCCCACAGCTCAAACGGGTCGTCACGGAACACCACGATGAAGTACTGTCTGCGGGAACGAGCCACAATTAATAATTATATCATAAAAAAAGGAACAGTATGTATGTATCTGTATGTATGTATGTATGTACAGTATGTATGTATGTATGTACAGTATGTATGTATGTACAGTATGTATGTATGTACAGTATGTATGTACAGTATGTATGTACAGTATGTATGTACAGTATGTATGTACAGTATGTATGTACAGTATGTATGTATGTATGTATGTATGTATGTATGTACAGTATGTATGTATGTATGTACTGTATATACTCAGACACATTACAGCTGGGGGTGGCCGACTCGAGACAGAGCCTGAAATCTAGGTCGCCCAGAAGACCAGGGACAGAGACCTAAGGAACGATACTCAATAATAATAACAGACCAATGAAGATGAATTAAGGAACGATACTCAATAATTACAACAGACACATGCTGTACACACACACACACACACACACACAACTTACTTAAGATATAACACTTGAACCATATCGATACTGGTCTCATCAACACACTGTGGGGGTGCTCGGTTATGGCCTTGGCCTTGCTCGGGACCTTGGGGCTGTTCGGCCAGGCAGCTTGAGGAACAACAACAACACACACATACACAGTGGTGATGGGCTGGTCTATCAGAGTGAGAGTTGAGCGATCTCCGCCATACCCATAGCTTACTCTGACTGTTCCTTTTACTTCTATATTTTCTAGATCTAAAGTGGCGTCATCTCTTCCGTGGATTGACCTCTCTACTTAGAGGTTGACAGAGTGGGAGCCGAAGCGTCACATTATTCCTTTGCCCCTCAACTTTCCCTTCATAATTTGTAATGGGCACAGGGCCTTGGGTGGGGCTTCAGTGTTCCGGGCATTTCCGTACCCTCCTAAGCTCCTCGCCTGAGAGCGGCTTCGGTCACCTGGGCATTCTTAGTGGTAAAGCAGGGAGGGTTCTGTGGGGGCGCTCGGTTATGGCCTTGGCCTTGCTCGGGACCTTGGGGCTGTTCGGTCAGACAGCCTGGGGAACAATAACAACTTACTTAAGATAGTTTACTTGGATCATATCAATATTGGTCTTGTCAGTCTTGTTTGGTCTGAGAGGAAAACAAAAAAAACACACACACACACACGCACATATAACTCACTTGAGATAGGACACTCGGACCATATCAATACTGGTCTCGTCGCTCTTGTTTGGTCGGAGCATGACGGAACGACCGGTAAGGATGTCCGTGTAGACCAGTTCATTCCGCACCAACCCCTGACTGTTCGTGAGTGGCTGGTGGCCGAACGATACCAGGGACGTTAGGCTGGTCCATTCTACGCCGCTGGGGGAGGACGTGGGAATTAGTTTCTTCTTCTTCTTCTTCTTCTTCTTCTTCTTCTTCTTCTTATTATTATTACATGTATTATTATTACTACTGTTCATATTTGTTTTCACAAACTCCCCAATTAATTTACAAATAAACCTAACTAATGAAATCAATGAAAGCAATGAATACATGTGGTACTCCAAGGACTCAAACCTCGGACACTCACACCGAAATTCCGCACACTAAGCACTAGGCTATCAAGACAGTATCAAGACAGTATGATTATAGATACAGTATTATTGATATTACTAGGAGAGAGAGTGAGAGAAAGAAAGAAAGCTAAAAAGAGAGAAAGAGAAAACGAGAGAAAACGAGAGAAAAAGAGAGAGAGAGAGAGAGAGAGAGAGAGAGAAAAAGAGAGGTAGAGAGAGAGAGAGAACGTACCGAACCGGATAAGTATGAAGGGCAAACTCGCGGTCCATCCTGCCCGTGGCCAAGTTAAAGATCTGGACCAAGCCGGCGTGTGTCCCGGCCGCCAGACGGGGGACGTAGTGGTCCAGGTTCCGGGTGGTGAGGGGCGGACAGGAACGAATCACCAAGGGAGGGGGAGCTACAGCCGGCATTAGTCCAGTCATCAGGATTCTTAGGCTGATTCTATGTCCTTGTTCCTAGAGGTGGGGCAGAGAGGGCAGGTTATTTATTTACTCCCTAGACCTTCATCAAGCTTAAAATTACACCCTCAAGACCCTCCTTCAAGATAATTTGTAAATTTTTTGGTAGAAAAAAAGTACCGGCCAAAGGCCGTTCCGTCCTAAATTTCAGGCTCGCTATCGCTCGCCAGGAAAAGATTGACATCTAAATGGCACGAAAGGTCTTAATATTGACAAAGAAATATGCGAAAGGTCTTAAGATCGCCAAACTAATGGGGCGAAAGGTCTAATGATCGTCAAACTAATGGGGCGGTGAACGTCAAAACTACTGGGGCTAAACATGAGGGTGGGGGGGGGGGGGGTGATGGACAGGAAGGAATCACCAAGGGAGGGGGAGCCACTGCCGGCATCAATCCAGTCATTAGAATGCTTAGGCTGATCCTGTGACCTTGATCCTGGGAGAGGAGGGGGGAGATTTTTAGTTTGCTCCCTATCATCATCATCATCATCATCATCATCAATCTGATGCCCCGCTTCCAGAGGAAACGCCCCAAAAGGAATGGCCATGGCAGAAACTGCCATACTGACATACCTTAACATTCTCGGCCAGCGCCCAGGCTGGCTTCACTAAGTCGGCCAGGGAGGTCTTGGGGTTGGCGGGGTTGGCAGAGTTAGCGGAGCCGGTCGACGCGTTGGCCATCGGACTAGCAAAGTGGTTATCCGCTATGTTGAGATCCGGGGCGGGGGTGGTCGTCAGATGATGGTTCGGATTATTGGTAGTGGTGGTGGTAGTGCCAGGTAGGGGGGCAGAGGGGGCGCCGGGGGTGAACAGAGGGGTGGTGGGGATTGTTGCGGCTTTGATGGTAGTGGTGGTGGAGAGGGAGGGAGGGGACGGGGAGGGGGTCACCTGCTTGAACACCACTCGACCATCGCCTAATACAATCGCTGGAGAAAAAAACAAAAAAAAAACAAGAAAAATACTGATTAGGTTCTATTATAGTCAATTACACATAAAAAGTAAATGAACAAACATCCATATTTTCAAGAAAAAATTGAATGAAATTAAATACACTAAAGTAAACTATCTACCGGTATCTCTATCTATCTATTGCCTGACGCCGTGATCCCCGAAGGGGTGGCCACGAACGAACTGCCCCCATGCACCTCTGTCCCCAGTCAGTCGACGCCCCTCCCCCTAACCAGCACCGCCTTCGTTCATATACTTCCTCACTTCATCCTTCCACCGCTCCCTCTGTCCCTCCACCTCGCTCTCGTACACCCTCTTAGTCATTCTCTCGCTTTCCATACGTTCCATATGGCCGAACCATCTCAAGTTGTTCCTTTTCACACTTTCCAGCACATCTACCTCCACACCAAAACTACAATTATGTAGATACAGTACATACATAAATACTGTACATTAACCCTCTCGGTACCAGTGCCGTCCTTTTAACTTTATTATGGCTACTATTAGACAATTTTATTCTGCTTAACCCATTCAGTACCGGTGACGTCCTTTTCATTATATTCTGGCAACTATTAGAAGATTTTATTCAGTTCAAGAAGAATGTCTACCCATTAAAAGGCTACAGACTATCTCAATTAACCACTTTGACTACCACAGATCCATGCTAAACTGCACAAAAATGTCTAATTACAGCTAGAAAATAATAAATAATATGTCACCGCTATGGAAGGGGTAGAAAGGCAAACACAATACCATTTCCTGAACAATTATTTTCCCAACACGAACACTCGGGAAGTAAATTTACTCACAAATTGTTCGTCAAGTTGGATGGTTTTGCTTCACTTGTCAAGTTTTTGGATTTGAGATCGACACATATAGTCCGATCCCAGGTCTTCCTCGGTCCACCCCTTGGTGCAGCTCCCTCCACAATCACAGACCTGCATCTTTTCACCCAATTCATCCATTCTTTTCACATGCTCATACCATACCATGTAATAATAATAATAATAATAATAATAATAATCAGTACGGTATATATATTTTGATTGTATGTACAGTACTGTATAAATATGAATAATTTTGCCAACACTCAGGGGACTCACCCATTTGTTTCTCTGAGACTGGATCCAGCGTGAGACCGATGGGTCGCGTCTGTCGGTTGAGTCGCAGGGCCTCGGAGTGACACTTGCGATCATAGGCCACTTCACAGTAGCCGTCCATCACCCCGGAGTCTGGAATATGGACATAGTTTAGGTTAGTTATTGTTGTTCCCCAGGCTGTCTGGCTTAACAGCCCCAAGGTCCCGAGCAAGGCCAAGGCCATAAACGAGCACCCCCACAAAACCCTCCCTGCCTACCACTAATAAGGCCCGGGTGACCGAAGCCACTCCAAGGCGGGGAGCTGAGGAGGGTGCGGAAACGCCCGGGAAACCAAAGCCCCACCCAAGGCCCTGTGCCCCTCAGCAATTATGAAGGGAAAGTTGAGGGGCAAAGGAAAAATGTGACGCTTTGGCTTAGTTATTGGTGGTGTAATGGTTAACCTAAGAAACGTGAAAATGCCCTCGGGTCTAGGGTACTTATTTGTGAGTTTCTAGCCTTCGATTCTGCCAAAATTGGCTAGATTTACGATATATAGCATTATTTGTTTTTCCATGTGCCCATATTTCACTTACGGTATATGATGAACATATCAACCTTGAAGAACGATAGAAGAAGTGGGAATAGCAATTGGAGGGTGAAAAATGTACAGTGTTATTCCTATTAAAATGTAAAACTTGCAAACTAAACAAACCAAAACCTGGACAAAGACAATGTAAAGGCAAAATAACTTATCAAAATCGCTATGTGGAAATAACGCTTACTAAAATTGATGAAATAAAAGAACACAATCCACCACATAGGGTGTACAACGCGATTTCCTAGTGTGCAACGGGCTCTGCCGCCCATACAGTCGTGTTGTAGTAGGATGGACTGTACAGTATAGTAGGGTGGACTGTACAGTATAGTAGGATGGACTGTACAGTATAGTAGGGTGGACTGTACAGTATAGTAGGATGGACTGTACAGTATAGTAGGATGGACTGTACAGTATAGTAGGATGGACTGTACAGTATAGTAGGGTGGACTGTACAGTATAGTAGGGTGGACTGTACAGTATAGTAGGATGGACTGTACAGTATAGTAGGATGGACTGTACAGTATAGTAGGGTGGACTGTACAGTATAGTAGGATGGACTGTACAGTATAGTAGGATGGACTGTACAGTATAGTAGGATGGACTGTACAGTATAGTAGGATGGACTGTACAGTATAGTAGGATGGACTGTACAGTATAGTAGGGTGGACTGTACAGTATAGTAGGATGGACTGTACAGTATAGTAGGATGGACTGTACAGTATAGTAGGGTGGACTGTACAGTATAGTAGGATGGACTGTACAGTATAGTAGGATGGACTGTACAGTATAGTAGGGTGGACTGTACAGTATAGTAGGATGGACTGTACAGTATAGTAGGATGGACTGTACAGTATAGTAGGGTGGACTGTACAGTATAGTAGGATGGACTGTACAGTATAGTAGGATGGACTGTACAGTATAGTAGGATGGACTGTACAGTATAGTAGGATGGACTGTACAGTATAGTAGGATGGACTGTACAGTATAGTAGGGTGGACTGTACAGTATAGTAGGATGGACTGTACAGTATAGTAGGATGGACTGTACAGTATAGTAGGGTGGACTGTACAGTATAGTAGGATGGACTGTACAGTATAGTAGGATGGACTGTACAGTATAGTAGGGTGGACTGTACAGTATAGTAGGATGGACTGTACAGTATAGTAGGATGGACTGTACAGTATAGTAGGATGGACTGTACAGTATAGTAGGATGGACTGTACAGTATAGTAGGTGGACTGTACAGTATAGTAGGATGGACTGTACAGTATAGTAGGATGGACTGTACAGTATAGTAGGATGGACTGTACAGTATAGTAGGGTGGACTGTACAGTATAGTAGGATGGACTGTACAGTATAGTAGGATGGACTGTACAGTATAGTAGGATGGACTGTACAGTATAGTAGGGTGGACTGTACAGTATAGTAGGATGGACTGTACAGTATAGTAGGGTGGACTGTACAGTATAGTAGGATGGACTGTACAGTATAGTAGGATGGACTGTACAGTATAGTAGGGTGGACTGTACAGTATAGTAGGATGGACTGTACAGTATAGTAGGATGGACTGTACAGTATAGTAGGATGGACTGTACAGTATAGTAGGATGGACTGTACAGTATAGTAGGATGGACTGTACAGTATAGTAGGGTGGACTGTACAGTATAGTAGGATGGACTGTACAGTATAGTAGGATGGACTGTACAGTATAGTAGGATGGACTGTACAGTATGCATATAAGTGGATCTTTAGGGATTTATGCTGGCCAACCACACAACCTTTGGCCACTGCCACGGGAAAACCAGATTGTCTAGGGTGGTAAAACTTACAGAGTAGATGAAGACTTCCATTTCCCAGAATCAGTCTTTCCCTCTTCCTATGACTTAAATTGCTTCAAACTCCGTGTGTCCAGGCATTTTGGCTCAAACGTCCCTTGATTTTGGCCCTGTCACTCTTTCAACTATGGGGGAGGAACTCGCTATAGGCAGTTCTGCCTTTTGCCTCCCTCAATCACATAGAAAAAATAAAATAAAATCAAAGATGTTGATGGTATTTTCACTCACTTCAGTAATTCCTATCAAAATCGTCAATCTGCCGCATGGGGCATATCCCTTCCCATACTAATGAACGCAGTTCAAAAGTTAAAACTGACGGAGAAATAGGGCGGAAGGTCTTAAAAATCGCCAAACTAATGTGGCGAATGTCTTAAAATCTCAAAATAATGGGGCTAAACATAAGGGAGAAAAGGCATCAGATAATAGAACTAATAAAATCACCGAACTAATGGGGCGAACGTCTTAAAATCTCAAACTAATGGGGCTAAACATGAGGGAGAAAGGGCTGCAGCTAATATAACTAATAAAATTGCCAAACTAATGGGATGAATTTCTTAAAATCTCAAACTATCTATCTATCTATCTATATACAGTACTCAGGCCCAATCCCCACTTTTCCTTTTTTTTTTTTTAATGGGGCTAAACATGAGGGAGAAGGGGGTCCAGATAAACCACCCTCGTAGCTCTAACCTGATGGCGCGGTGTCGTGTTGTTGTTGTTGTTGTGGCGGCGGGGGCAACAGTCGGCGCCGGAAGTGTGCCGCCACCGACCCCGACTCATGGAGGGAGAGCACCACGTCTCTCTGCCAGCATGACCATACCTAAAACACACATATTATAATAAAAATACACAAACATACATAGGGTATATATATATTTTGTTTTTATTACCGTAGTTTAACCAGACCACTGGGTCACATGACGAGACTCTCATAGGGCTGGCCACATAGGGTACATATACATAGGGCTGGCCACATAGGGTACATATACATATAACCCCCAGGGGGTGGAGGAAAAAAAGAATATGCCTCACGCGTGTCGTACAAGGCGACTAATAGGGGGGATGGAGATATACTGTACTTGTGGACCAACAGCCATTACTATGCAATAAAGTCTTTATCTTAGCACTGACTTGGTATGGCACTGCCGAGGCTGGTGGGGTGCGGATAGGTGCCACAGGGGACTGAGTCTTACCTGGGCGCTGTTTGGCACCACACCTGTGTCGGCAACAGTGTTTGCATGTTGGAGCAGTGTTGGGGCAGAACTTTATTGTTCTATAGTCCAAATTGCCTAATATACAGTAGAGTCTTGTTATGGTGCTGTCTTTTTGTAACACTGTTAAGGCTGGTGTGGTTGCAGATACTGCAGGGGGACTCTGTATGTATGTATGTATGTATGTATGTATGTATGTACTGTATATATACAGTACATACATTATAATAAAAATAAACGTCTCTCTGCCAAAACCTAAAACACACACACACATACACTCATTATAATACAAATAAACACGTCTCTCTGCTAAAACGACCATACTTAAAACAAACACACACACAAACAAAATCCTCAACAATCTAAGACAAAGAAAAAATAAAACTAAAAATTCTAAAATAAAAAAAAAACCTGACCGAAAAAAATAATCGAACAAAATCAAACAAAATCCTCGAAAAACAACCTAATAGAAGGAATAAATCAAACGAAAACAAACAAAAATCCTCAAAAACAAAGACAATATAAAATAAAATCTTCAAAAACAAAGAAAAAATCAAACAAAATCATCAACAACCGACCTGTGTGAACGGCGAGGCGGAGCGGTCGAGGGCCACGATCCCCACGGTCTGGTTGATGGCTAGGTCGAGTATAAGGACCTCCCGGGGGTACACCAGTAGTAGTTGGTCCCTCACTGTGCGATGGTAGGCCAGTTGAAGACACTCACTGATAGGACCACCCCCATCCTCACCCCTAGAAACAGTTAACACACATACTGTACTCTAAAATCGGCCTAATAAGTGATGTCTCGGTACCAAGTATATTTTGATCCATAATTAGTTTCAGCAATATTTAAACTTTATTTATTCAGTGCGAGTGGGCTATACAAACCTATTCCTACACTTACCCACCCTACTCAACATCTGGCAGACACTATTACAGCACAGAGCGAGCCAAACGTAATGACAGCCGAGACATGACTTATTAGCACTACCATACATATACAGTATATACATAACGTAAACTCACACGTACTAAAAGCTGCTCAGGGTTGCGTCCTTCCTTCCCCTTCTCCACCCTGGGCAGGTGGAAGGGGGGAGTCGGGTCCACCTTCCACCTCCAAAGTATCCCCACCTCCCCCACTTCCCTCTTCTAGCTGCCAGTTAGTGATCGGCAACGCTTGTTCTCATGTCTTGTTTACTATAGCTAAACCATCATTGCACACACTTATAATGGCCAACATACATACATACAGCCAATGTTTAAAATTGATTAAGAATTTATGAACACAATATGTAATTGTATTCTCGTCACTGTCGATTGTCTCTCTCTCTCTCTCACACTCACTTTGGTTTAGCCTCCCCCACGACCAACTCCCTCATCTTGCGCCTGATCCTGGTGCTGGTCCGCTCGTCACTGGCGGCAGCGGTGGCGGTTTGGCCCGAGTTTGATCCCCGGCCCGGACTAGCGCGCGGGGCGGATACGTAGAACTTGCGGCCATTGGAGGAGGGGCACCGCGTCAAACTGAAGTCCTCCACGAAGAGTATGCATCCCCCAGCACACAGGACTGAAAAATAAACAAACGAGTAATAACAATAATAAACAAAAATAAATAAAATAAAATAATAATAATACTAACAACAATAATAAAGGTGCACTCGGCCATGGCCTTCCTTAGGGACTCGGGGCTGTTCGGCCATGCAGCCTAGGGAACGACAACAACAACAATAATACCACCACCACAGTTTACAAACAATACATAAGATCAGTAATGGAATATGCAAGCCCTGCCTGGGCTTCTAACCTAGCTGAAACACATTACAAGACCTTGCAGACTATTCAACCAAAAGTCTTCAAAGTCAAAGACCACCTGGACATGAGAGGCACTCAATTCAAGGCAGCAGCCTCCACACACCAACACCATCCACTACACTATATGGCAGCACACCCACAGACACCAAGGAATATCAAAACAACACCCAGCACACGGTATCACACACAAATACTGTCTTCTTTCCCTCCCTGCCCACCCCAAACCAGTTTCCAGAAGCACATCCATACTCATATCTCTCGCCGTTCCATCCATACACTCATAGAGAACACGCAGCTGCAGGCACGACCTCCTGAAATCCATCGTTCTGAATCCTCCCTTCCTCGTGAGGACAGAATCCACCTGGCCAGGCTGAGATTTGGGCACCATCCAGCTCTTCTGAGCTATCAGAAGAGACTGGATGTCTCCGTCGACGTCCTAGAAGACTGCATTTCACACAATCACTTACGCTAACAACACAATCTACACTCCTTTAGAGCTCTGTGGGAAAGCCCGATCGTGGCCATGGCCTTCCTTAGGGACTCGGGGCTGTTCGACCAGGCAGCTTAGGGAATGACAACAAAAATAACAATAATAATACAGTACTGTAATAATAATAATGATAATCATATTAATGAGAGAGAGAGAGAGAGACAGACAGAGGGAGAAAGACACAGAAAGAGAGAGAGAGACCAAACACTTCAATACTCACAAGCCATTTTATTAGTATGGAAGGGGTCAAAATGGAAGGTGTTGAGGGTCTCGGTGTAACTCTTGCGCCACAGTCGAGTGTTGTGTCTGGTATCCCACACCACCAGGGCGTAGGGAGGGTGTAGAGCTGCCAACAGGTGTTCACTGCCGTCACTCCCGCCCAGCCACTCCAACTCTGAGGAACGGAGAGGAGGAATTATTACCGGGTATATGTCTCTCTCGATTTACGATTGGGTTACGTTGCTGGGAAAAAAAAAAAAAAAAAAAAAAAAAAAAAAATGAAAACTGGAGTAGGTGCCAGAGTAGGCCTGCATACATACAGGTCTCCGATGCCCCAATTTAGGATATTATTATAGGTTTTTAGGAGTTTGTGTTTTGGCTGGTCCGATAACGCATCCCCATTTACCCCCATTAATTTTAGGATTTGGTATGTGATTTTTCTCTTTAAGATCGGGTTTTCAGGAACGTAACCCAATCGTAAATCGAGGGAGACCTGTACATACGTTCCTGAAAACCCCATCTATATAGAAAAATTGTATAGCAAACCCTAAAATTAATGGGGTAAATGGGGATGCGTTCTTGGACCAACCAAAACCCAAACACCTAAAAACCTATAATAATACAGTATCATAAATTAGGGCATTGGATAGTGAGGGAGATCTGTACCTACACATCTATTTTTCATTAATTTTATCTTTTGTCTTTATATTGTGCCGTTCCTGTTTTGGTTTGTTTACTTTACAAGTTTTACATTTTAATATGATTAAAATGAAAAACTTGCATAAAAAACAGACCAAAACAGGAACCGCACAAAACAAAGATAAAATAATATATCAAAATCACTACAATATGTGGAAATAATGCATTGAAGAATAAGCAAAATATATACACATACATACATATATTTAAAGACCAAGTGCTGCTCCACATGAAGTGCGGTTCCAGCCTCACATCTAATGGCGGCATTCCAGGCAGCCCTGTTCAGAGCTGCCTCATTTTTCACGTTTTTTAATTCAAGATCAGACGTCTTTCTTGGTCTACCCCTTGGTGAAGCTTCTTCCACGTTCACAGATTTGCATCTATTCACCCAACTTAGTTCGTCCATCCTCTCTACATGTCCAAACCATCCAAGCCTACTAGTATGCATCTCATCACTGATACTCTTGACAACTAACCATCCCCTCAGGAAGGAAGGAAAGAGGGAAGTAGAGAGAGATTGTAACAGCAATAAGACGATTTACCGTGGACAGGTTTGTTGCCGTCGGTCAGTGTGGCAGTAACCTCGGCCTTGGTCACATCCCAGACCAATATAGTGCCCGCCACGTCAGCCGAGGCCAACGTCAGACTGTAGGGGGCACTTAGCTGGTGGTAGTGACGGGTCTTACGCCAACGCACCTGGGGACGGGATTAGGTTGTTATACGATAGCGTAGTCTCTTTTATTTATTATCATTACTGTTTTTTGTTTTGACTAATTCCTTGAACGTGACGATAGTGCGTTGTTATATGTGCGATTAGTTTGCTTGGGAAACAGATTAACTAGCTCATGTAGTAATGTGGATTGTGTTCTGTTATTTTTAAATTATTATTTTGCTTAAGCGTTGTTACTACATAGCGATTTTGATAAGTTGTTTTGTCTATTTACTGTGTTCGCCCAAGTTTTGATTTGTTATTTTGCAAGTTTTATATTATAATATTTTCTATGTGTATGATGGAGGAGACAAAATGCAAAGCTGCCTGTAACGAGTGTCTCCCCCAAAGTTGTGAGAGGGATAGAGAGCCAAATTCAAGGTACGTTATAATAATAATAATAATAATAATAATAATAATAATAATAATAATAATATTTAGTCTAAATGTTTGGGCACACAGATTTTGAAGCAGTTTAAGTCCTAGAATGAGGGAACGATAAACAGAGAGAGAGTTGCAGTTATATTTTTGGTTTATAGTTCAAATATGTTTGAAAGTGCTATATTGACCAAAACAATGCTATAGCCTAATGTAAGTTTCTAATGAATGGAATGTATGATAAATTTGATCTTATGTGTATATAATGTACTATAGTGTCTATCTACTGTATCTATTGTCCTATGCCTTACTCCCCTTTATGAGGATGGCCATACACAAAATGCCCCCAAGCGGACCTGTACCCTGTGAGAAGGACAACCCGTGGCAGTTTAATCAAGGACTTACAGGATTGACCACTCAACTTAGGGTCCGTCCGACTCCAAGGCCCTCTGTGTATATTATTAGCACTAATTTTCAACGGTAGTGGGTGGCAAGTCCATCCACTATAGGCGAGCAGTAAGGATTTGTACTTTATAAGGTTTACTCCCCTATGTGGGTTGCCAACCAAGGCTGACAAGTCCCATCCACCCGTGTGTACAACCAGTGTACATAGTGTGTACACAGAGTACAACCATTTTTTAGCTGGTAATTCTGTTGTATATTTATTTTACGGTTCCAACTTCTTCATAGCCTGAAACTCTTCTATTCAACTGCTGAGCTCTGGAACTCTTTCCCAGAATCAGTCTTTCCATCTTCCTATTACTTAAATTGCTTCAAACTTCGTATGTCCAGGCATTTTAGCTCGAACCTCCCTTGATTTCGGCCCTGTCACTCTTTGAAATCTGGGGGAGGCACTCGCTGCAGGCAGTTATGCCTTGTGTCCCCCTCATTCATATAGAAAACAAAAAAAACAAAAAAAAATTGTCAATTCCAATACGGCGACTCTGAGTGAGAGAGAATTACGCAGATGAGCAACCTGCATAGACCTTGCGGTCCCTACTAAGCAGTCCGGACTAAATTCTAACATGAGATTTGCTACTAAGTGGAAGGCTCTCTCCCCACCCATTTAGTTGGGGAAGAAAGGCCCCCAGCAGAATGAGAACCTTTCGACTGGGAACTTCATAGTAAAGAAAGGCCCCCAGCAGAATGAGAACCTTTCGACTGGGAACTTCATAGTAAAGAAAGGCCCCCAGCAGAATGAGAACCTTTCGACTGGGAACTTCATAGTAAAGAAAGGCCCCCAGCAGAATGAGAACCTTTCGACTGGGAACTTCATAGTAAAGAAAGGCCCCCAGCAGAATGAGAACCTTTCGACTGGGAACTTCATAGTAAAGAAAGGCCCCCAGCAGAATGAGAACCTTTCGACTGGGAACTTCATAGTAAAGAAAGGCCCCCAGCAGAATGAGAACCTTTCGACTGGGAACTTCATAGTAAAGAAAGGCCCCCAGCAGAATGAGAACCTTTCGACTGGGAACTTTATAGTAAAGAAAGGCCCCCAGCAGAATGAGAACCTTTCGACTGGGAACTTCATAGTAAAGAAAGGCCCCCAGCAGAATGAGAACCTTTCGACTGGGAACTTCATAGTAAAGAAAGGCCCCCAGCAGAATGAGAACCTTTCGACTGGGAACTTCATAGTAAAGAAAGGCCCCCAGCAGAATGAGAACCTTTCGACTGGGAACTTCATAGTAAAGAAAGGCCCCCAGCTGAATGAGAACCTTTCGACTGGGAACTTCATAGTAAAGAAAGAAGTTGACAAATATTGTATACAGTAAACTCCCTTTCATCCAAAAATTGCAGTTAACCAAAGTTTTTGCTATCCATATTTTTCACTAGTTTTCACTTATTTAAGCCTCTCCGGGTGCTTAATTACATTAATTCAACCTCTCTGAAGTAGACATAGCTTGAATTAGATGATAATTTGAAGCTAAAAACAGCCTAATTATTTAAAAAAATGCATTGAAAACAGTATATTTGGCCATTTGTATACATATTTAGCTATATATAGAGACTTTCGTTTCTCCGTAAAAATCGCTTATCCAAAATGTCAAAAGCCTCATGATTTTTTTATAAAAGGGAGTTTACTCTACTACTGCTACTGACCTTAACCACATGACTACGGTGACGTGATAATGTCTGAACACACTGTAGAGTCACCGGGTCCACCACCGCCACAGTCGTCTGGGCTCCGTACGCCACTAGCCCCTGCCAACCCCTGAAACAAGTTGTATTATATATGGTTTAGATGCTTATGTTCTGGCTGTGGTGTCCCGAGTTTGTATCCCGGGAGGACCATATGCTTTCATTAGTTTATTCAATTAGTTATATTGGTGGTGTAATGGTTTAGATGCTTATGTTCTGGGTGTGGTGTCCCGAGTTGGAATCCCAGGAGGACCATATGCTTTCATTATAGTTTTAGTTTATTTAAGTACATTGGGGTTTGTAATTGATGATTAATGTTAAGAACGGGGTGTTATTTAATACCAAGGATCATCGGCGCTAGGGTGTCAAACCGGACTAATATTGTTTGAAGACTTGAATAAATATGAGAAGGAGTACAAGAAAATTAAAATTTTATCACTTCCAAACAAATAATAAAAACTGTGAAGCCTAAATATAACTGTTTATTTAGTAATGATGACTATAAAGAAAGGAATAGATCTCTCGTTTGACATCCTGATCATCGCATTTGAGTATTTACCAGGTACCCATTATCCAACAATCTAAAAACACGGCCCCCATCATAGTCAGTTTCTTTTCAACTGACGGTAAATTGCAAAGTTCCCATCAAGTTATCTCAGGTATTTTGAAGATTTGGCAGTGAAATATGGTGCTAATTATATAAACTTGGTCTTAATATGATGCAGAGACATAGCATTTCATATAGCCTACTGTATTGCCATTAAGTACCAAAAATTAGCTGCTAAGGGATTGAACTTATCGTCAGCTGAAAAGAAACAGAATATAATGGGGAGGGCTATGAATTTAAGAGAAAATTAGGATAAGTACAGTATTTAGAAAACGCTCACCGCCTAAATATAAACTAGGGCCTATGTATTTGGGACAAATTAATCCCGGACAATGCGGGACTATGGAATCCTTATACTGTACTGTACTCGTGTATAATCCACTGTGGGAGAATAATTTTGATCACATTTATAAAACCTGATATAATGGAAAAAACACAAAGTCCAATCACTCTCAGAGCTCCCTCGGATGTCCTCACTTTTTACAATCTTCATTATAGAGTATAATCGATTGTTTCTGTTATTTGCCCCCTGCTGGCAACATAGATGATGATTTCAATATGTCATGAAGGGGTTAGTGGGGGCAAAGTCCCCCCTCAACCCATCTTGTATACCACATTGGAATTACAGTATAATTAAAACAATGAAAACACTAATTTCTCAAAATCTGGAGGAATAATCAATTAAATATAAGGGTGCGAGCCTTTTGGAATGAGTTGTGTTACTGGGCGTACGTCGTGTAAACACGTAAGTTGATGTCAAACAGCGGGGGTGTGGGGGCAGCAGCCCCCAACCATAATACTAGGATAAGTTAGGTATGGTTGTTAGGTTAGGCTAATGTCCTTTCAAAGGGGTATAGTAAACATTAGGATATACCCGGTCAGAGGAAGGTGATAGCCTACGCCCGATAACACAACTCTTGCCATCTTTTTCCCTATAATTACCAAAATGAGGGGTTAGAGGACAAACAAAAGCGAAAAATAAGCTGTACCGGTACCTGTATTGTATATTGCGGCAGAGCCCCCCCACAACATATTATTGTATCCAATGGCATTCAAAATAGACGGGAACATGATTGCAAAGGTCCGACGCCTCTCCCGCCGCCGTCATGCTTACATTTGTCGATCGCCGTGGTTAAGTTCGCATCTATTTTGACGTAATTATTTTTGGTAATTTGCCCCTTACTGCCCCCCTCAACATATTAGGTCCGACGCCACTACGCGTAGTGTAAACAAGGCTGGCGGTACGCCCGTACTTAACATTCTTGCCAAAGTATTTAATACCCATAACCCTAGTGTGTTACATGGGTAGGAGTACTGGACATTGCGTTCACTGCGATAATATAGGTGATAATTCTGCACCAATTCTAGACTACTGACTGTCTAGTAAGCTTACGGGGTGATTATTATTATTATTATTATTATTATTATTAATGACAATACAGTAGGGTATTGTCGGAGGAGGATGCGTGTGACGTGACGTGACGTGTTTGTTTACGGCTAGGCCTATCCCCGCTTGGCAGGAAGAAGAGGTTCAAGAGGAAGAACTGCAAATAATTGCCATTGGTAAGGATGTAGATTGTAGTATTCGGGTGTACCGCCTGCCTTGTTTACACTAGCCTAGGCCTACTCGCAAACTCGTGATCATAGGCTATTCCTGTCTATATTGACTGCCATGGGATACAATAATGGGCTCGCACCCCCCCAATACCCTATGACTTATAGTCATCATATGATCATCATATAGCCTATGAGGCTATGCGGCTATATTGCCAGCAGCAGCAGGGGGCAAATAGGGGCCTAACAGAAAAAAATAGCCATCATGATAAATCTACAGTTATACTATCCCTATTTTGTCGCTATTCTGTTGGTTAATATTATTAGTAGTAGACTTAGTATGGTTTGATGATGCGCGGAAATGTGTATTTGACTTGAAATAGATACATTGAAGTATTACAAACCTTCGCGAACCCATAAACAGGGAACGTGAGCTGGGTTTAGACCGTCGCGCACCCATAAATAGGGAACGTGAGCTGGGTTTCGACCAATCGCGAGACAGGTTAGCCTACTTTTCGGTTAGGTTAGGCTAATGTTAAAAATAATAAAATGCGACGGTCATCGGTGTTCAACAAGATAAATCTACAGTTATACTACCCCTATTTTGTCGCTATTCTGTTGGTACTAATGGGTTAATATTATTAGTAGTAGACTTAGTATGGTTTGATGATGCGCGGAAATGTATATTTGACTTGACATAGATACATTGAAGTATTACAAACCTTCGCGAACCCATAAACAGGGAACGTGAGCTGGGTTTAGACCGTCGCGCACCCATAAACAGGGAACATGAGCTGGGTATAGAACTTTAGACCGGTCGCGAGACAGGTTAGTATTCGGTTAGGTTAGGTTAAGTTAGGTTAGGTTAGGGTTAGGCTAATGTTAAAAATACTAAAATGTGACGGTCCTCGGTATTAGGCTAAACAACACTGTAGGCCTAGGCCTATATCAAATAAAAAATAAAAAACAACAACAAATTACCTGAAAAACTCGTATCTGGTTGGTGATCAATTTGATAATATTCAAGGACAGTAGTGCGACGTTATGAGAAACAATTTATTAGGGAAAATAGGCACCAATAGATTCGTCATATTTTTCTCCATATAGTCCGCATGGAGGATTTTCGTTATCAATAAATTGAAAAATACCCATTTCACAGACAAATACACCAAAAATCTAAGTCAAAGCGGGGGTGTGGGGGCGGCAGCCCCCACCTATAATACTAGGTTAGGTTAGGTAAGGTTGAACTTGTTAGGATAGGCTAATGTCCTTTCAAAGGGGTATAGGCTAGTAAACACTAGGATAGCCTATACCCAGTCAGAGGTAAGAAGAAGAAGAAGAGTCCTGCAGTAGTCTCCTTGAATGTTACCATAAATTTTTATCAAGTTTTTATCAAATTTTTTCCAGTTTCCGCGTCTGCTGAACCATCCAAAAACACGCTAAAAGGCGTGTTTTGAAGGGGGGTAGTGGGGGAGGGGTAGTATAACTGTAGATTTACCCCCGGATACTACATCCTTCCCTTACCATTTAGTAATAGGCCTAGGCGCTAGGCCTAATGACGAAGAAATGGGGCTCCTATCTCGTCTGACAGGCCAAAGATTAGCCTAGTTGGAGGTTGACGTTCGTCCCAAATATATACTTACCAATCAAGTGCCCCCTTATTTTGTGGACTAACAGGTCCGGGGATGGTCCTGGGCAGAACCCTCTGTAGCCCAGGGGGTAGATGTGGCACCAGGGGAGCATTGGGGGTGGTATTATGGTCACCTTTACTGCCATCGTCACCACCCGCCATCACTCCGATTGTTTACTTCCTCTCACCCAGACAGTGTTGCCAGATCAGTCACTACACTACCCGCCCAAGAACCAGGAAAAAAAATGCACAAACCTGGGGAGATTTCCACCTGGAGGATTTTTTTCTGGACCCCTTTCTCCCTCATGTTTAGCCCCGTTGCTTTTGAGATTTTAAGACGTTCGCCCCATTAGTTTGGCGATTTTAAGAACCCTCGCCCCATTTAAGTCAATTTTAAGACCATTCGTGCCATTTAGGTGTCGATTTTTTCCTGGCGAGCGATAGCGAGCCTGTAATTTAAGGGGAACTGGCCTACGGCCGGGACATTTTTCTACCTAAAAATGTGCAAATTTATCTTGAAAGGGGGTCTAGGGGGAGTAATTTTAAGCTTGATGGAAGTCTAGGGAATCAACTAAAAACCTCCCCTTAAGTGAACAGGTGAAGGTATTGAGGGATAAGCCTTTACTATCTATCTTAGGTGGACAGGTGAAGGTATTGAAGGATAAACCTTTACTATCTATCTTAGGTGGACAGGTGAAGGTATTGAAGGATAAACCTTTACTATCTATCTTAGGTGGACAGGTGAAGGTATTGAGGGATAAGCCTTTACTATCTATCTTAGGTGGACAGGTGAAGGTATTGAAGGATAAGCCTTTACTATCTATCTTAGGTGGACAGGTGAAGGTATTGAAGGATAAACCTTTACTATCTATCTTAGGTGGACAGGTGAAGGTATTGAAGGATAAACCTTTACTATCTATCTTAGGTGGACAGGTGAAGGTATTGAAGGATAAGCCTTTACTATCTATCTTAGGTGGACAGGTGAAGGTATTGAAGGATAAGCCTTTACTATCTATCTTAGGTGGACAGGTGAAGGTATTGAAGGATAAACCTTTACTATCTATCTTAGGTGGACAGGTGAAGGTATTGAAGGATAAGCCTTTACTATCTATCTTAGGTGGACAGGTGAAGGTATTGAAGGATAAGCCTTTACTATCTATCTTAGGTGGACAGGTGAAGGTATTGAGGGATAAACCTTTACTATCTATCTTAGGTGGACAGGTGAAGGTATTGAAGGATAAACCTTTACTATCTATCTTAGGTGGACAGGTGAAGGTATTGAGGGATAAACCTTTACTATCTATCTACCTATTGCCTGACGCCGTGGTCCCCGAAGGGGTGGCCACGAATGATTAAACGCCCCCATGCACCTCTTTCCCCAGTCAGTCGACGCCCCTCCTCCCAACCAGCACCGCCTTCATCCATGTACTTCTTCACTCCATCCTTCCATCCTCTTTCGGTTTACCTCTCCCTCTCTGTCCTTCCACCTCACTCTCGTACACCCTCTTTAGTCATTCTCTTGCTTCACATACGTTCCATATGGCCAAACCATCTCAAGGTGTTCCTTTTCACACTTTACTACGGCATCAAATAGAGGTCAGCGATAATAAGGGGGGGGGGGGAGGGTTGCCGTTTATCTTAGTATTCAGAAATAGAATATTCTTAACCCTTAACTGGCGGCGCGCATCTTATGTCGAGTGAAAGAAATTTGGACTATGTGGCGGCTCACACGTACCATAAGTCGTGTGGCAATTTCAGCACGTAATGTTGCTGAGAGAGAGAGACAAGTGGTGGCAGGAGAGTAGCGAGCGTATGACTGCTCCAGACCACCGCGGCGAACCAACTGACATGAATCCCACCCTCCTCCACCCTCTCACACTCGCTACATAGTGAAATGTATGGGGAAAGTACCGAATTACATGGTTTTTGCACTCGTGTTGCGCGGTTGTTGCAAGAAAACTAGCGGTCATACAAGGATCGTTGTGGTGTCATTGGAAAGCTCTGTTTATGCCCTTTCAGGGATAGATACTTGTTTTACGCTCTGGGTCTTATTTAGGCATGAAAATGGTCACGTAAACAGCCCTATTTTGGGTAAAAACACCCGGCTGGTGGCTACATATTATTTACCGCCTAGGCTGCTCTTTAGGTGTTAATCTAATAATTCTATCTATATCTATCTATATGCTCAGGCCCAATCCCCATTTTGGGGGTAGCCGAATAATATCTAATAATCTAATCTAATAATTACCTCTCCAAATTTATTTTTCAGCCCAAGGCTATCAACTGGGCAAGACATTAAGCTATTAATAGGCCTATATAGCCTATAGGCATGCAGCAGGACAAGTACAACACAGAGTAGCCTAACATTTAAATGGTAGATTAATACGTAAAGATATAGAATTTGACCACCACCACCGATATCACTATAGATTCACAGGTCAAATGGTCAAGGCGCCCACTGGAGGAAGGCGTGGAGCAAGGTCCATATCCCATAGTGCACTTGGCGATTAAAGTTGGCGGGGAGTAGGCTACGGTTACTGCGTATGACTGGATCTCTAGTGTGCGGGAGGCCGCGAGTTCGATCCCTGCTGGTTGAATGACATATATGTATTCATCCTCATGGCCTCCCAATCCATCTATGCAATGGCAGACATCAGGGGTGTAGTTTAGGATTTGTTTTCTTACACCATATCTATAAGGGTTATGGAGCTCCGATCTTACTTTCAACCATCTTGACAATTTTACCAACATACCTAAACTTCATCAGATGCTGAAATAGCCTCCCGAAAATCTGCACCCAGGGCGGGAATCGAACCCGGGACCATTCGGTAGTTTAGTTACAAGCAGCCTCGTAAGGATCAACATATCTGTTGTTGCTTGTTTTCCTTTGGAATCCTTTGAACCAAACTTGAACAAATATGTTTCTTTTTGATGTGCTAAGGAGTAGTGTTCGCTTTACCAATAGAAAGAAAATAAAGTTGGAGGTGGTGAAATGGACAGGAATTGATGTTTGTGACTGTACCTTCATTGACCACTTTCGAGTTTTGGGCTATAAGGAAGTTGGAGCCGTAAGCATCAAGGTTTTATGTATGTATAAATGTATTATGACTGTTTTTCAGCTGGTAATTCTGCTAAATATTGACAACCACAGCTCTAACTTCCTTTAGCGGCTCGCTTGGTGTAGTGACTAGCGTCTCGGACTTCCACCCAGAAGGCCCGGGTTCGCGCCCACGCTCGGCGCATTAAAGATTTTTCACAAGCACTGAGTCGTTACCATCCCTCATGAGCAAAGGGATGGGGTAGTAGTACAGGACCCCAATGGAAATACGCCTAATCGGCCTTATTGAGCTATCCTTAGCTAGCTTAGCATGCGCTAGCTTTAAGAACTATTATTATTATTATTATTATTATTATTATTATAGCCTGGAACTCGCAAGTGGTCAATTGGTCCCCATTTCTATCCTCGCCAAGGAACCATGCCTCCTAGACGTATTATTGACTGGCGGACTGAAGTGTGTCGAGTTCAAGAAGATATTTCCTTTATTTCTTACTTGTCCTTTACAGTATGCAATTACAATAAATGTAATGGTTATATAAGCACTGGTCGAGAACGATATTTCAACAAAGAGAAATAGAAAACGGCACACTACTAACATAGATATTATTACATGAAGAGGAGTAAATTAAAACAAATATTTATAACATCCATGAGAGAGTCATATATCTGGGTGGCGTGGCTTTTTAGCGAGGATTGGCATGCAGGGACGACTTTTAGGACAAGCTAGCTAACATGAAAAACTAGAAGCTAAATATAAATCATAAAAAAAAAAATATATTTATTTACCTGTGTGAATAAGGTGGCCATGACGATCGAGCAGCGATAGGAGATTGGTCATGACCCTGACCTCAAAGTTGTACCCCACCACCATCATGGTCAGTGATGGTACGTAGATGTTGATCACTGCGTTATCGTTACGGCGGGGAAAGGGGACGTTAATCTGTGGAGGAAGATATTACCCCATTAATTTGTCAGTATTGAGATTTTTAACCCCATTAGTTTGGCGATTAATAAGATGCTTCTCAGATATTGCTTTTTTCCTGGCAAGCTATAGCGAGCACACACTTGCGAGCTTCGTTCGATAAAGAAGTTGGGGCTGTAGACATTGATATTTAGCAGAATTACAAGGTAAAATAGGTTGTAGTAAATTCATAAATACATTAAACTAAATTCAACAATAATTTTTATGCAGCAGAAACCTACATTGTTATTGCATTTCTGATTGATATCAATGTTAACGGCTCCACTCTTCCTTATAGCGAGAAACTCACAAGTGGTCAGATCAGGATAAAAATGGCTTTGACCAGGATATTTCATCATGCTTCCTGCCCATAAATTATGTACAGTATGGTATATTCTAATTTCTAAGATATCTTCATAAAGGTGAATTTACACAAGCACTATTTCCCGCAAAATTTGATCCGCAACTTATTTCTAGTAACATTCTGAGATTATTTTGTACTGGTAAGGGAAAGTAAGCTGACAACAGATTACTATGTAGGTGGCAAAATAATTTCAAAAGTATATACTAGATCAGAATTGCAAACAAAAAGTTAAAGGAAAAAGTGCTCGTGTAATCCGCCGCCTAAGCCCATCTCCGGCACAAAGCTTTCAGATGTGATCATGCTACCTGAGAGGAGCCCTCTTTGGGACTCTTACACGAAGATCAAAAGCCTTATACAGGGACTCCAACATCCGCTTAACTTCCGTCCAGTCACTGTCCACTCCATCCTCGTCCAATTCGTCAGCATAACCAAAGTCGATGAGTCGAACGTAGTGGTTGCCTGGCTTGCCACATACCATAACATTCTTAGAGTGGATGTCCCCGTGGGTGTATCCGGCCTTGTGTAGAGCCGCAACCTGGCGCTTTACATCCTCTCCAAGAAAGTCAAGCTCATCCCGAGAGCTAGCATAAAAGGCAAATAGAGTCGAGCCATGACAATATTCCATCATTAACACGGAGCCATCTTCACTAGCAGCCATCAGCCGTGGTGCCCCTCCTACCCCATCCACATTATACAAGACCTTAGCCTCTGCCATCAAGTCCTGGCCGGGGTTAGCATCTTTCATGCAGGCCTTAACTTTCTTTTTGTACCTCACCAGAGAAGCTGTCCCGTCAACACCTTTACCAAGCTCGGAGATTACCTTAACGCCATCCAAGATCTCATTTCGGGTATGCAGTACCTTATCCAGACCACCTACAGCCCCCAAATAGTTATATTTTGTGCAATAGGAGACCATCTTTAATAGTTGTAATTAGGGCTAGCAATTAGCCTATGTACGAAGTGAAAATAACCTACGCTGGGAGAGCTTAATCGAAAGCGTCTTGCTAGTAGAGAGATCAGTGGAACAATAGCCTATGGTATGCGACTATAGTTTATGTGCGCATCAATGTAGGCTATATAGCCTATTTGGTGAAGATCGGCCTAACTCTGTTTTATCATAAGAATTCATGTCTGTAAATACCATTAAAACATAATATCTATCTAATTTATCGTTTGAAATAGCATTAAAATTGTGAAAATAATTTGAAATATGCCACGTATATTGAAATAAAATAGTTAGAGCCTCAAACAAACTCGTTTTCTTGTATTAGTTTTCCACCAAAGAAAATAAATATATATGACTAACTAATATATTCACAAACGTATTTCCGTATCTCACACAATTTTTTTTTCTTCAACATATTATTTATTGCTGAATGGGTAGATATCTATATATTTTTTAAAAATTTAACACGGTGGCCTACACATTATGAACATTGCATCGTTCATATAATGATATTAGTAATTATTTCAGATT
>CM064488.1:822093-834593 GCA_032716605.1 Paralithodes platypus
GAGAGAGAAAGGAGTCAAGAAAAAAATCCCTCAAGTGGAAATCTCCCCTTAAAGGCGGGGGCTCATGGGTTGAGATAAACATGGAATGATAATCGCCAAGCTGTACATAATTATCTTGCAAAATGCAATGGCACTGAAATAATTATTAACAATGGTATAAAGGATTTTGTGGATCGTCTATACCGGGCCTGTGACGTCACAAGAGTGCAAGTCCACCATCCAGTCTAGGCTAAGGATACTGGTGTGACGTCACTATGACGTCACCGGCCCGGTATAGACGATCCGCAAAATCCTTTATACCATTGTTAATAATTATTTCAGTGACATTGCATTTTACAAGATAATTATATGCAGGTTGGCGATTATTTGTCCATGTTTACCTCAACCCATGAGCCCCCACCTTTAAGGGGAGATGGCCGGTTTTTCTGGCCCCCCTTCTCCCTCGTGTTTAGCCCCACTAGGGTTTCAGATTATAAGACGTTCGGCCCATTAGTTTGACGATTTTTAGGGGAGGTGTGGTGGAGTGGTCTTGCCACTGGACTGGTAATCTAATGGACCTGGAAGTTAGAATCCCGATGTATCAATGGGAAGATATTATTGGGATGGCATTTGTGCTGTACCTGGTATCAGTGCATTACCACAAAGCCCACCGAAACACCAAATACCCTCATTGTTCCCTGATTAAATAGCATTGTATGAATATTATAATGGAAAACTTGCAAAATAAACAATCCAAAACTGGGACGACACATGATGAACGCAAAGGAACTAATTAAAATCGTTATGTGGAAATAACGCTAAATCAAATCAAATTTGAAATAAAGCACTGGAGCTTCAGAGATGGGGCTGCTTCGAGCCGTGAATGGGCAACTAAGCCCCATGCATCCTGCGAAGGCAAGATGGCAGGGGCTGGTTGCAGCTAAAAGTACTTCACATGTGTCACCCCCTAGACTGGAACGAGACCTTACAGGTTTCGCCATTCATAACGGTTGAATGTACAGGCTCTCAGCCTATGCCCGAGAGGGAGTAGTTGAAATATAGACAAAAAAAAATAGTTTGACGATTTTAACACCTTTCACCCCTTTTCGTTGTAATTTTAAGACCTTTCGTGCCATTGAGGTGTCGATTTATAGCGAGCCTGTAATTTTAAGAGGAACCGGAAAAATGTACAAATTTATCTTGAAGGGGGTCTAGGGGGTGTTTTTGTTTTAGCTTGATGGAGGTCTAGCGAGGAAACTAAACAATAAATTAATATATAAATTAATATATAAATTAATATATAAATTAATATATAAATTAATATATAAATTAATAGACCAAAACAATAGACAGGATCCCCTAGTGCTTTTTATTTTTGGTCTATGTATTTATTTATGTACTGAAAGTGTTAATAACGAGTTAGTCAGTCACCTTAAGGGGAGATATCTCCACTTGAGGGATTTTTTTCTGGACCCCTTTCTCCCTCATGTTTAGCCCCATTGCTTTTGAGATTTTAAGACCTTCGCCCTATAGTAGTTTGGATATTTTAAGACATTTTGCCCCATTTCTGTCAATTTTAAGACCTTTCGTGCCGTTAAGGTGTAAATTTTTTCCTGGCGAGCGATAGCGAGCCTGTAATTTAAGAGCAACCGGCCTCCGGCCTGGACATTTTTCTACCGAAAAATGTACAAATTTATCTTGAAAGGGGGTCTAGGGGGTGTAATTTTAAGCTTGATGAAAAAGTAGGGAACAAACTAAATACCTGCCCTTAAGGGGGGTGGGGGGGTGGGGGGGGGAGGGGGGGTGACTGTATTTATTGGCTTTAATTATTAATATTTTCTTTGTTTCCTCACTAGACCTCCATCGAGCTTAACAAAACACCCCCTAGACCCCCTTTCAAGAGAAATGTGTGCATTTTTCGGTAGAAAAATGTCCAGGCCGAAGGTCGATTCCTTCTAAAATTACAGGCTCGCTATCGCTCGACAGGACAAAAATGAACACCTAAATGGCACGAAAGTACGTCTTAAAATATTGACAAAGAAATGGGTCGAAAGGTCTCAAAATCGCCATACTAATGGAACGAACGTCTTAAAATCTCAAACTAATAGGCTAAACATGAGGGCGAAGGGGGTCCAGAAAAAGCGAGTACCTCCCCCCTTAACCCCTTCAGTAATGGCGACGTCTGTTTAATTTTAATGTTGTAACTATTAGGCGATATTATTAAGGTTAAAAAGGACCTCGAACTGTCTCACTTAAGGGGAGGTTTTTAGTTTGGTCCCTAGACCTCCTTCAAGCTTAAGATTACACCCCCTTGAGTCCCTTTCAAGATAAATTTGTACATTTTTCGGTAGAAAAATGTCCCGGCTGAAAGCCGGTTCCTCTTAAATTACAGGCTCGCTATCGCTCGCCAGGATAAAATCGACAGCTAATTGGCACGAAAGGTCTTAAAATTGACAGAAATGGGTTGAAAGTTCTTAAAATCGTCAAAATAATGGGGAGAACGTCTTAACATTAGGAAAACAATGGGGCTACACATGAGGGAGAAAGGAGTCAAGAAAAAATCCCTCAAGTGGAGATCTCACTTAAGGGGAGTTTTTTTAGTTGATTCCCTAGACTTCCATCAAGCTTAAAATTACACCCCCTAGAACCACTTTCAAGATAAATGTGTACATTTTTCGGTAGAAGAATGTCCCGGCCGAAGGCCGATTACTCTTAAATTACAGGCTCGCTATCGCTCGCCAGGAAAACAACGACAGCTAATTGGCACGAAAGGTCTTAACATTGACAGAAATGGGTCGAAAGTTCTTAAAATCGTCAAAATAATGGAGCGAACGTCTTAAAATTACAAAAGCAATGGGGCTAAACATGAGGGAGAAAGGAGTCCAGAAAAAAAAAACTCGAGTGGAGATCTCCCCTTAATAAGGCAGCCCAGACGGTATTGTGCAGCATAATTTACTGGTTCGGCTCAATGGTTTAAGGAAGGGGTTTAGTTTGCCCTCTAAGCCTCTAGCAAAAATTGTCCCGGCCGAAGCTCGATTCCTCTTGGCTCGCTATCGCTCGCCGGGGGAAAAAAATCGACACCTAACTGGCACGAAAGGTTTTAATATTGGCAAAGGAATGGGGCGAATGGTCTGAAAATCGCCAAACTAATGGGGCGAATGTCTTGAAATCTTACAGCTAATGGGGCTAAACGTGAGGGAGGAGGAGGACTCGAAAAACCAACTGCCTCCCTTTAATTGAAATAGTGTGTAGCTTTCTCTCTCTCTCGCACTCACTCTCACACTCTCTCTCACACACACACTCTCTCTCTCTCTCACACACTCTCTCTCACACACTCTCTCTCTCTCTCTCTCTCTCTCACACACTCTCTCTCTCTCTCTCACACACTCTCTCTCTCTCTCACACACTCTCTCTCTCTCTCTCACACACTCTCTCTCTCACACACACTCTCTCTCTCTCCCCCCCCCCCCCCCCTGCCCCCACCACCACTACCCCCATCATCTTTACCACCACGCCAGAGTTTCAGGCTATAAGGAAGTTGGAGCCGTAAACATTGATATTAATGGGGTAGGGGTGATTCCTGGCCACCTCGCAGAGACAAAAGGCAAAACTGCCTGTGACGAGTGCCTCCCCCAGAGTTAAAAGAGTGACAGGGCCCAAATCCAGGAACGTTAGAGCCCCCCCCCCAAAAAAAAAAAAAAAAAAAAAATCTATCTATGTATATCTATATCTATCTATCTATCTATCTATCTATGTAAATCTATCTATCTATCTATCTATCTATGTAAATCTATCTATCTATCTATCTATGTAAATCTCTCTGTCAAGGACTTCTATATATATATATAGGGTATTTATGTCAGGGTTTCGCGATTGAGGCTATGGCTAATTACACACACACACACACACACACACACACACACACACATGCTAACAGACATACACAGTCATATATATACACACACATACATATACACACACACACACACACATTCATACACACCCACACACCCACACACACACCCATACACACAAACCCACACATACACACATACACACACACACACACAAACATGTACGTCATTACCCAACATGCCTTTCGACCCATTAGAGGCTTTAATGACTCTCTCTCTCTCTCATTATTTTTGAGATAGATAGATAGATAGATAGATAAATAGATAGATAGATAGATAGATAAATAGATAGATAGATAGGTAAATAGATAGATAGATAGATAAATAGATAGATAGATAGATAGATAGATAAATAGATAAATAGATAAATAGATAGATAGATAAATAGATAGATAGATAGGTAAATAGATAGATAGATAGATAAATAGATAGATAGATAGATAGGTAAATAGATAGATAGATAGATAGATAGATAGATAGATAAATAGATAGATAGATAGATAGATAGATAGATAAATAGATAGATAGATAGGTAAATAGATAGATAGATAGATAGATAGATACCCCCAAACCTTTCTTACTCTGAACAAAATCGTCATATCATAGCCAAAAATACAGCTTAGGAAGGATCTGTGGGCATTAAAAGGGTAAAGACTATCTCAAGTAAGGGGAGATTTCCACTTGAGGGATTTTTTTCTGGACTCCTTTCTCCCGCATGTTTAGCCCCATTGTTTTTCTAATTTTAAGACGTTTCCCCCATTATTTTGACGATGTTAAGAACTTTCAACCTATTTCTGTCAATTTTAAGACCTTTCGTGCCATTTAGGGGTCGATTTTATCCTGGCGAGCGATAGCGAGCCTGTCATTTAAGAGGAACCGGCCTTCAGCCGGGAAATTTTTCTACCGAAAAATGTACAAATTTATCTTGAAAGGGGCTGAAGGGGGTGTAATCTTAAGCTTGAAGGATATCTAGGGACCAAACTAAAAACCTTCCCTTAACCCTTTGACTCCCATAGACCCTTCCTAATCTGAATAAAATCCTCCCCAAAAGCGGAAATATAATGCGTCATCAATCTTGAAAGGGTTAAGGGGGTAAGGGGTGTTTTTGGGTCAATACAATGATATATTAGTGTATTTTTAGTGCCCTCGCTAGCCCTCCCTCAAGCTCACCTGCTATTGTTCTCTTTCTCTCCTTTCTCTCTCTTTCTCTGGCTTGTATCCATTCGGTCCCATTCAGCCAACTGTTTTAAGACGTTTATCCCCATCCAGGTGTCGATTTCTTCCTGGCGAGCGATAGCGAGCCAGCATTGTATTGAGAAATCCGGCTTCGCCGGAGACATTTTTCTATCGAAAAATGTACAAATTTAGCTTGCTGTCAAAACAAAAATATATATATGCTGGCTCGCTACCGCTCGCCAGGAAAATATTAACACCTGGATGGGGGTATACGTCTTACAACAGTAGGCTGAATGGAGACGAATGGATACAAGCCAAAAAGAGAGAGAGAGAAAAAAAAAAGAAGCGAGGTGGGCCCCCTTAAAGAAACATCCCCTAGAGTGACCCTCTTACGAAATAAATTTTTATTTTTTTCGGTTCCTCCTAAAATTAGAGGCTCGCTATCGCTCGCCAAGAACAAATCGACATCTAAATGGCACGAAAGGTCCTAATATTGACAAAAAAATGGGACGAAAGGTGTTAAAATCGCCAAACTAATGGAACGAACGTCTTAAGATCTGAAACGAATGGGGCTAAAGACGAGGAAGAAGGGAGGCCATGCTGGTGGGGGGAATCCAATGGGGCCTTGCAGTCATGTCCTCCAAAGTAATGGGGCGAAACGTCTTATAAACCCTTAAAGGCCTAGGATAACGCGCTCTAATGCCATGGTGTTCCGGCTACCAATAGAGGATTTTATGCAGCTTAGAAAGGACTTCTAGGCATCAGAGGGTTAAAGGGGGTAAAAACTCTCCCAATAATTTTTTGGCCGATTTTTGCATGTATTCATTATTTTTCTAGTTTCCTCCTTAAACCTCCATCAAATTTAAAAAAAACAAAACATCCATTAGATCCCCCTTCTAGATTAATTTGTACATTTTTCGACCGAAAAATTTACACATTTATCTTGAGGGGGGGGGGGGGGGGGGGTGTCTAGGGGATGTTTTTGTCTAAGTTTGAGGGATGTCTAGGGAGGAAACTAAACAAAATATATGAATCACTGATTTAAGGGGAGATTTCCACTTGAGGGACTTTTTTCTGGACTCCTTTCTCCCTCATGTTTAGCCCCATTGTTTTTTCTAATTTGAAGACGTTCGCTCCATTATTTTGATGATTTTAAGAACTTTCAACCCATTTCTGTCAATTTTAAGACCTTTCGTGCAATTTAGGTGTCGATTTTATCCTGGCGAGCGATAGCGAGCCTGTAATTTAAGAGGAACCGGCTTTCAGCCGGGACATTTTTCTACCGAAAAATGTAAAAATTTATCTTGAAAGGGGCTCAAGGGGGTGTAATCTTAAGCTTGATGGATATCGAGGGACCAAACTAAAGACCTCCCCTTAATAGACCAAAACAAAACAGCCAATGTTCCCTTAAGACGAACTTAAGGGGACATGGGTAGTTTTTCTGGACCCCTTTCTCCCTCGTCTTTAGCCCCACTAGTTTTCAGATGTTAAGATGTTTGCCCCATTAGTTAGTCGATTTTAAGACCTTTCGCCCCATTTCTTCGTCAATATTTAGACCTTTCGTGCTATTTAGGTGTCGATTTTTTCCCTCATCTCCAAAAATATTGTGTGTCCATCGTGATTATCCAGCATTTTTTTTATCTTGGTCATTTTTGTGGGGTTAAGGGAAGAATGTGTTCATATTTATTGATGTTATCTATCTATCTATCTATCTATCTATCTATATATATATATATATATATATATATATATATATATATATATATATATATATATATATATATATATATATATTATTTTCTCCCTAGACCTCCACCGAGCTTAAAAATACTCTCAAGACCTCCCTCGCAATGAATTTGTGCATTTTTCGGTAGACAAATTAATGACCCGGCCAAATGCTGGTTCCTGCTGAATTGCAGGCTCGCTATCTCTCGCCAGGAAAATATCGACACCTAAATGGCCCCCTTCTCCCTCATGTTTATCCCCATTAGTTTTCATATCACACACTGGGTATCATTTTAGTGTGTATGTGTGGTGTGTGTGTGTGTACTTACTCTAGTTGTATTTACTCTAGTTGTATGTGTGTATGTGTGTGTGGTGTATGTGTGTGGTGTGTATGTGTGTGTGTGTGTGGTGTATGTGTGTGTGTGTGGGTGTATGTGTGTGTGGGGTGTGTGTGGTGTGTGTGTGTATGTGTGTGTGGTGTATGTGTGTGTGTATGTGTGTGTGTGTGGTGTATGTGTGTGTGTGGTGTATATGTGTGTGTGTGTTTTCGTCAGTGTACACCAATTTAGGGGCTTATTCAGGGCCCCACCCCTCCTGTCGGGTGGAAAATTGGGGGAAGCGGGAAGGGGGGGGAGGGGGGGGAGAGGGAGGAGGTGTTAAAATGTGGATGTAAATATGGTCTGATCCCTTCACACACACACACACACACACAAGCGGTGGTGTGTTTATCGGTACACACGTTAATTATGCATGCTTACGAGGACATTTTTCGATTTTTAAAGCTAAATGTAACTATCGAGGTCAAACTTAACCTACCCTAACCTAACTTAAAGGGGAGAATTCCACTTGAGGGATTGTTTTCTGGACCCCTTTCTCCCTCATGTTTAGCCCCGTTGCTTTTGAGATTTTAAGACGGTCGCCCCATTAGTTTGGCGATTTTAAGAACCCTCGCCCCATTTCTGTCAATTTTAAGACCATTCGTGACATTTAGGTGTCGATTTTTTCCTGGCGAGCGATAGCGAGCCTGTAATTTAAGGGGAACCGGCCTTCGGCCGGGAAATTTTTCTACCGAAAAATGTAAAAAATTATCTTGAAAGGGGGTCTAGGGGGAGTAATTTTAAGCTTGATGGAGGTCTAGGGAATCAACTAAAAACCTCCCCTTAACCTAAAAACACTCCATTTCAACGCATTTTAAAGATCGAGGGGTGTGTGCATTGTCTTAAACTGTCGCCCCAAACCTCATGTACCTGCAAACCTGCATATTTAGTCAATTTTGTACCTTTAAGGGGAGATTTCCACTTGAGGGATTTTTTTTCTTTACCCCTTTCTCCTTCATGTTTAGCCCCGTTGCTTTTGAGATTTTAAGACGGTCGCCCCATTAGTTTGGCGATTTTAAGAACTTTCACCCCATTTATGTCACTTTTAAGACCTTTCGTCCCATTTAGGTGTCGATTTTTTCCTGGCGAGCGATAGCGAGCCTGTATTTTAAGAGGAACCGGCCTTCGGCCGGGAATTTTTTCTACCGAAAAATTTACAAATTTATCTTGAAAGGGGGTCATGGGGTGGTAATTTCAAGCGTGATGGAAGTCTAGGAAACATACTAAAAACCTCCCCTTAAGCACACCACCGCTTTTCCACACACACACACACACACACACACACACACACACACACACACACACACACACACACACTAAAACGATACCCAGTCTAAAGAACAAACCATATGAGGAACGTCTTGAAGAATTACATGTTTCTCCTAACAACACGTAGATCATCAGAGGCATCGACAATATGAAGTGTAATTAATACTTTACGATTGACCGATCAAACTACACACGGGGAAATGGTTGCAAAATCATTGGCAAATCATTCAACTCGCACGAATCCAAAAATGTCTTCTTCAATCGAGTCGTCAACTTGTGGAATGGACTTCCCCGAAATGTTATAGACTTCAAAGTTCGCCTTGACAAACACCTTGCCCTGAATCCAAGGTTGAAATCCAAGGTTGAAATCCAAGGTTGAAATCCAAGGTTGACTAGATTTGTAAATTAATAAAATAATCCTTTACTTTTTGGTATTTTTTTTTTTATTTATTAGTTTCCTCGCTAGACACTCCATCAAGCTTAAAATGTAGCCCCCTAGACCCCCTTTCAAGATAAATTTGTACATTTTTCGGTAGAAAATGTCCTGGCCGAAGGCCGATTCCTCTTAAATTACAGGCTCGCTATCGCTCGCCAGGAAAAAATCGAGACCTAATTGGCAGGAAAGGTCTTACAATTGACAGAAATGGGGCGAAAGTTCATAAAATCGCCAAACTAATGGGGCTAAAGATGAGGGAGAAGGTGGTCTAGAAAAGCGACTCGTCTCCCCTTAAGTGTGGCATTTCATTAACCCATACAGACAGACATTAACCCATACAGACAGACATTAACCCATACAGACAGACATTAACCCATACAGACAGACATTAACCCATACAGACAGACATTAACCCATACAGACAGACATTAACCCATACAGACAGACATTAACCCATACAGACAGACATTAACCCATACAGACAGACATTAACCCATACAGACAAACATTAACCCATACAGACAGACATTAACCCATACAGACAGACAGACAGACACAGCACCGGTAACGCTCTGGTCATTATAATCTAGTAACTATTAGACCATTATATTTAGCTTAGGAAGAACGTCTAGGTGTCAATATTTTTGCTTTGACAGCAAGCTAAATTTGTACATTTTTCGATAGAAAAATGTCTCCGGCGAAGCCGGATTTCTCCAAAGAATGCTGGCTCGCTATCGCTCGCCAGGAAGAAATCGACACCTGGATGAGGATAAACGTCTTAAAACAGTTGGCTGAATGGGGCCGAATGGATACAAGCCAGGGAAAGAGAGAAAAGGAGAGAAAGATAAAAAAAAGTCGGTGACCACCCTTAATATCCTTATCTCTCTTGACATACTGTTGGACACGAGACACAGCAGTATTATGGAGGGCAAGTAAAGATCTGTTGTTGCTTGTTTTTCTTTGTACTCCTTTGTACACACATACAGGCTCACTATCGCTCGCCAGGAAAAATTCGACACTTAAATGGCACGAAAGGTCTTAAAATTGACAAAACAAATGGGGCGTAAGGTCTTAAAGTCGCCAATCTAATGGGCCGAACGTCTTCCAATCTCAAAACTAGTCTATTTTTGTCCCAGCTGAGCCTAAATTGCCATGTTTCTATCTTGGTTACTCAACTATAAGGTAAATTGCCATGTTTCTATCTTGGTTACTCAACTATAAGGTAAATTGCCATGTTTCTATCTTGGTTACTCAACTATAAGGTAAATTGCCATGTTTCTATCTTGGTTACTCAACTATAAGGTAAATTGCCATGTTTCTATCTTGGTTACTCAACTATAAGGTAAATTGCCATGTTTCTATCTTGGTTACTCAACTATAAGGTAAATTGCCATGTTTCTATCTTGGTTACTCAACTATAAGGTAAATTGCCATGTTTCTATCTTGGTTACTCAACTATAAGGTAAATTGCCATGTTTCTATCTTGGTTACTCAACTATAAGGTAAATTGCCATGTTTCTATCTTGGTTACTCAACTATAAGGTAAATTGCCATGTTTCTATCTTGGTTACTCAACTATCAGGTAAATTGCCATGTTTCTATCTTGGTTACTCAACTATAAGGTAAATTGCCATGTTTCTATCTTGGTTACTCAACTATAAGGTAAATTGCCATGTTTCTATCTTGGTTACTCAACTATAAGGTAAATTGCCATGTTTCTATCTTGGTTACTCAACTATAAGGTAAATTTTGTAGCGAAATAGGGTGTTAATGATGAAAACTTGGCATTAATACGACACACAGCCATAGTAGTGTCATATATTTCCATTTTAAGTATCGAGAAATCAGCTACTAAGAGATTCAATTTACGATCAGCTGGAAAAAAATAGTTATAATATGCTAAACATGAGGGAGAAGGGGGTCCTGAAAAACTGGCACCATCTCCCCCTTAACTTTTGGGTAATCTATCGTTCCAGTGTGTCTGTCGGTCTGTCTATCAATATCTCGAGAGGGAATAGATGGATACAGATTCAATTATTTCCCCATTTCGAATATGGATATTAATCGTGGTCGTGTACTCAATCTTTAACTGTGTTGGTGGTGCAATGGTTTAGGTGCTTATGTTCTGGGTGTGGTGTCCCGAGTTCGAATCCCGGGAGGACCATATGCATTCATTAGTTTATTCAAATACTTATATTGGTGGTGTAATGGTTTAGGTGCTTATGTTCTGGGTGTGGTGTCCCGAGTTCGAATCCCGGGAGGACCATATGCATTCATTAGTTTATTCAAATAGTTATATTGGTGGTGTAATGGTTTAGGTGCTTATGTTCTGGGTGTGGTGTCCCGAGTTCGAATCCCGGGAGGACCATATGCATTCATTAGTTTATTCAAATAGTTATATTGGTGGTGTAATGGTTTAGGTGCTTATGTTCTGGGTGTGGTGTCCCGAGTTGGAATCCCGGGAGGACCATATGCTTTCATTCGTGTATTCAAGTACATTGGGGTTTGTAGTTGATGATAAATGTTAAGGACGGGGTGTTAAGGACGGGGTGTTAAGGACGGGGTGTTACTTATTACAGGTTCGCTATGACAAAGAAATAGGGCGAAAGGTCCTAAAAACCTCTTCATTATCGGTGACGTCCTTTTTATCATGACAACTTTAGTCAGCTTAGGATGGACCCATTAAAAGGCTACATATTATCTCAATTAATCTGTTTTGTTACCATACATACTTCCTAAGCTTCATAAAATCGTCTAAATGGTGCTGAACTATAACATAAAGTCGTCACTGGTGCTGAATGCATGACCCCGATGGGGGGAGAGGGCCTTGGACCCCAAGTATTAACCCCATGAGGATTTTGATGCATTTTACCAGTATATTCTGGCTATCATTAGGCGATTTTACACAGCTTAGGAAGGCACTGTGGGTGTCAGAAGGAGGGTGGAGATAGTTTGACCCGTTTGACTGCTAGAGGGCCGTCCGAAGCTGAGTAAAATGGCCTAATGGATACCCAAAATAAACTGTTATCTCAATTAGCTTTGCATTCAATACTACGATTTGGGTTGAGTATCTGTGTGTGTGTGTGTGTGTGTGTGTGTGTGTGTGTGTGTGTGTGTGTGTGTTCGTGAAACAAATATATATCTCGAAGGAATTAAAGGATTTCGACGAGACTTGGCCGGTACTGCATTTGGTACTTGAACATTATCTCATTCATCTTTGTTGAAGAGAGAGAGAGAGAGAGAGAGAGAGAGAGAGAGAGAGAGAGAGAGAGAGAGAGAGAGAGAGAGAGAGAGAGAGAACTACTGAGCCCCACTGTTCCTCTGCCTGATGGGAGATAGACAAGAGTGGGTGATGACCAAAAGAGCTGTGGTAAATCATAACCCTCCACTTTTGGCGCCAATTTTTGTTTTCCGCGCTTTTTTCCCTGTTGGTGTATGGGTTTTCCCGCGTTTTTGTGTTTATTTGTTATATATATAATATAGGAAGAATAGGAAGAATTCATATTGTATTAAACTTAGTTTTTAGATCCACTTTAATTTTAAATAACGAATGTTTTCATTGTCTAGGATCATAATGTACACCTGAAGATGGCCTCTGCTTGTAGCCGAAAATTAGTTAATAAA
>CM064488.1:839593-888528 GCA_032716605.1 Paralithodes platypus
AATGGATGTTTTTTTTAAATTTGATGAAGGTCTAGGGAGGAAACTAGAAAAATAATGAATACATGCAAAAATCGCCCAAAAAGTGAACCATCTCCCCTTAAAACACTCTATCAGCTGTCCCCATATTCTAAGTATCTAAAATACATACACACATACATACGTACATACATATATATACACACACACACACACACACACACACACACACACACACACCAAAGACTAGTCAGCTAAAGTGGTCTAGGTCGTTTATAGGGTTGATCTGCATACTCTCTATGGGAAGCCTTTTTTCTTTTTTAGCTTGAAGGGGGTCTATGGGGGATTTTTTATTTTTGCTTGCAGGGGGCATAGGAGGCATTTTTTTTTTGTAGCTTGAAGGGGGTCTGGGGGGATTTTTGTTTTAGCTTTCAGGGGGCATAGGGGGATGTTTTGTTTAGCTTGCAGGGGGTCTAGGGGGGACGTTTTTTTAAAGCTTGCAGGGGGCATAGGGGCGGGTTTTTTTTTAGCTTGCAGGGCGTTTAGTGGGATGTTAGTATAGCTTGCAGGGGGTCTAGTGGGATTTTTTTTATAGCTTGCAGGGGATCTAGGGGGACGTTTGTTATGGCTTGCAGGGGATCTAGGGGGACGTTTGTTATGGCTTGCAGGGGATCTAGGGGGACGTTTGTTATGGCTTGCAGTGGATCTAGGGGGACGTTTGTTATGGCTTGCAGGGGATCTAGGGGGACGTTTGTTATGGCTTGCAGGGGGTCTAGTGGGATGTTTGTTATGGCTTGCAGGGGATCTAGGGGGACGTTTGTTATGGCTTGCAGGGGATCTAGGGGGACGTTTGTTATGGCTTGCAGGGGATCTAGGGGGACGTTTGTTATGGCTTGCAGGGGATCTAGGGGGACGTTTGTTATGGCTTGCAGGGGATCTAGGGGGACGTTTGTTATGGCTTGCAGGGGATCTAGGGGGATGTTTGTTATGGCTTGCAGGGGATCTAGGGGGACGTTTGTTATGGCTTGCAGGGGATCTAGGGGGACGTTTGTTATGGCTTGCAGGGGATCTAGGGGGACGTTTGTCATGGCTTGCAGGGGATCTAGGGAGACGTCTGTTATGGCTTGCAGGGGATCTAGGGGGACGTTTGTTATGGCTTGCAGGGGATCTAGGGGGACGTTTGTTATGGCTTGCAGGGGATCTAGGGGGACGTTTGTTATGGCTTGCAGGGGATCTAGGGGGACGTTTGTTATGGCTTGCAGGGGATCTAGGGGGACGTTTGTTATGGCTTGCAGGGGATCTAGGGGGACGTTTGTTATGGCTTGCAGGGGATCTAGGGGGACGTTTGTTATGGCTTGCAGGGGGTCTAGTGGGATGTTTGTTATGGCTTGCAGGGGATCTAGGGGGACGTTTGTTATGGCTTGCAGGGGATCTAGGGGGACGTTTGTTATGGCTTGCAGGGGATCTAGGGGGACGTTTGTTATGGCTTGCAGGGGATCTAGGGGGACGTTTGTTATGGCTTGCAGGGGATCTAGGGGGACGTTTGTTATGGCTTGCAGGGGATCTAGGGGGATGTTTGTTATGGCTTGCAGGGGATCTAGGGGGACGTTTGTTATGGCTTGCAGGGGATCTAGGGGGACGTTTGTTATGGCTTGCAGGGGATCTAGGGGGACGTTTGTCATGGCTTGCAGGGGATCTAGGGAGACGTCTGTTATCGCTTGCAGGGGATCTAGGGGGACGTTTGTTATGGCTTGCAGGGGATCTAGGGGGACGTTTGTTATGGCTTGCAGGGGATCTAGGGGGACGTTTGTTATGGCTTGCAGGGGATCTAGGGGGATGTTTGTTATGGCTTGCAGGGGATCTAGGGGGACGTTTGTTATGCCTTGCAGGGGATCTAGGGGGACGTTTGTTATGGCTTGCAGGGGATCTAGGGGTTTACACAGGTTGATGATTTCTGACTCCCCTATTAGTAACAGGGTGTGCTGTATATCTCACAAACACCTCCTCCTCCTCTTATTAATTTCACTACACTGAACAAGCACATCACACTTCTTTCCAAAACAACCCCCCCAATTAAAAATAATATATATATATATATATATATATATATATATATAACCTTCTAATGATAGCCAGAATACACCGGCAAAACGCGGCCTAAGACTATTACTACTACGACTACCTACTACTACTATTACTACTACGACTACCTACTACTACTACTTCTATTTTTGTTTTTGTTTTTTGTTTTTTTTAATTTAATATTTTTCATACATTTCATGTTACTACTACTACCATCACCACCTCCACCATCACCACCACCACTACCATATATTTAATATTGTACACATATTAAATTTCACAAGCATCAGATACTACTATTCTACGCCAAGCAACTTCAATCCAGTCTCCTTCCTATGCGACCCTCTGCCACTGCTGCCTCGTAGTCTACTTCTGCCACCGTCACTGGTTGTGGTGCAGACCTTCTTGTTCCCCGCAGGCATAGTAGTGCTGATCTGAGCAATGAGAAAGATAGACGGCATCTCATCCAGGCTACGACGTGGCTCCTAGGCTGTTGCTTCTTCTCTTCGATGATCTCTGCTAGCCTTGAATAGAAGCACTGGGCCCTGGGTCCCATCCCTCCTGATGTGGTGAAGACTAGTGGGGTAAAGCTGCCATGTTCGACGTGTAAGATCTTTTCTCCATATGTCCTGACCTTCTCTCGTTCGTTCCTCTTGTGTGCAGCCTCCAGAGACAGCTCGCTGTAGCTGTGGGCCATTGGGTCAAATACTCTTATGTCAAAGAACGCTCGCTGTGCATTTGTCCAAAAGCCTCTTGCACTAACGTCCAATATTGCTTCAGTGGATGTGTTGGCCGTCCTGTGCTGCATGATCTCTCCATCCAAGGGAATGAGTGATGGTTCGCTCACCACATCTCTACACACCTCCCTGAGCATGTTCGCTGTTAAATCTCTTACTTCATCGTGCCTGATGCTGATGAATCCTCCTTTCTTACATATCATGGTGTGGTCTGTATCGTTGATGGTTCCACAAACGCATCGATCGGGCAGTCCTTCAATCGGCCAATCATACCTCAGTGCAATAGCATAATTAAATTCTTGTTTGTTGAGATTGAAGCTTTTTGCCTTGATTGGTAGTGTTGTCAGCCAATTTGAAGCGCCCTTTTCTTGTGCTATTTATAGTTTTCTTGTTTGTCTCGGGTGAAGTTGTCCCATCAATTGTGCCAGGTAATTTTTCTGTGAGTTTTGCCTCTCTGACGTGATGGCCTTTCTGATGTTGTAGATGTCTGCCTGGTCTACTTCACCGTCAGAATCTTGTGCTATGATACGGTCAGTGAGAGATCCTGTTATCTTTACTGAGTTCTGGTATTCCGTTACCGCCCTCTTCACTGGGTCGATGATTCCCATCCCTCCCAACCTAGGAGGCAGTGCGAGCAGCTCCCTCTCTGTATCATTCGGGGTGTGCAACTTTATCCACGCTGGGATGAGTTTGTCTCTGATGGCATCTTCCAGCGGTTGAAGTAATGCGCTCACATTTGGAACGGTTCTCATCAAGTAGGTCCAGCGATGTTTGACCCCATATGTGAATGCCGAATACGCGGCCTGTGGTTCCGTCTTTGCAATATTGGCCAGTTTCTCAATTTCTTTTACCCATTCTCTGACCTTCTCCTCTATGTACAGTATTTGTTCTTGAACTCTTCCGTGCCGATCACCGCCCCAAGGTGACGCTGTCCGTCCTTTGTTACTACCACTTCACTACCGCTGAAAGCTTCTACCGCCCTTTCATAATGTTCTGTTTTTACTATTAGTATTGACTTTCTGGCATTTGGATGGTACCCTATTTTTGGTCCTACCTCTGATATTTGCTCCCACCAGTGCTTGAGATTGTTGACTTTTCCCGCTCCAGTGAGATCGTTTGCATAGGCCACCTGCTTTACTTGCGTCGCCTCATGGCTTGTTAAGGTTAGCAACACTGAGAGACCTAAGGCGTACATTGCCATTGCTACTGGGTCACCTTGTGTGGTTCCTTCCATTGATTTCAGAGGTGTTCCCCTTCGTGTGTTCTGGTTGTTTACTATGAAGAGGTCCGCAGGCTTTTTATAGGTGTTCTCTACATAGGTGGCAAAACTGGGGCATTTTACTTTGATGTTATGTATTGCCGTCTTTCTGTTGATGGTGTTAAAGGCGTTTGTTGCATCCACTAGCAGCACAGCTTCACAGTCCACTTGCTCATATATTTTTCTTATGGCATGAATTGCTGCCTCTCCCCCTGCTTGGTGGCCGGCACACACTTGGAGATACCGGCCGCTGACCGCACATCGTCTTTCACCACTTCCATTATGCATTTTCCGATGATTCTTCTCAGCACTTCACCCACTCCTACTGGTCTGCATCCTGGATTCTTATTTAAAGGTATTAGGCGACAAGCTGTGTAAGCCTCCAAATGTTGACAATTTTGGGTGGTCATCTTTCTTGCAAGAGCTGCCAGAGCCCTACATAAGTCTGTTGCTGCTAGTCCGAAGATTGCTCTACTCAGGATTGTCCTTCAGCCGTTTGCATCCAGCCCTAATGAGCCTGCACTGCCTTGTGTCCCTAGAGCCTTTTTCCAAATCATTTCGCCTGTGATTCGTTCGTATATGACGGTTTCTACTACTACGACTACTACTACTACGACTACTACTTCTCCTGTTCCCACTCGAGCAATAATATATCAAGTGAGTCTTGAGGGGGAAAGTCCTGGTGGTAAATCCCCCCCCCCCCCTAGGAGACGAAACAGAACCCCCACTTGAGGTACAGTTACCCGCACAAGTTCTGTCCTCGCCATGATGTTCTATCTATCTATTACTCAGGCCCAATCTCCACTTCTCCTATTTTTATATAATTTTATTTTATTATTTTATTTTATTTTATTTTTTTAATTTTTTTTGTGGGGGGGGGGGGGACTCAAGACAGAGCCAGAACAGGGACAACACAAAATACACAACAGAAAACAACGAACACACAAAAACAAAACACAAATTCACACACATCTACGTCATCCAGGAGAAGACCCAGAGACCAGGGTCACCAAGGTCCCTCCAGCACTACCCCGGTCCCCTACCACCCGGAGAGATTCATGATGTTATAAGTATTAACACATATGTAAATAGTGTGATTGGCTTTTTAGGATAGTCTCCCATTAAACAGTTAACCCCTTCTGTACAGTCGGGCTAATAAGTCATGTCTGGGCACCAAAGTATGTTTTGATCAATAATTGGTATCAGCAATATCTAAGCTTCATTTCTTCATATCGAGTGAAATATACCAACATGTTCCTACACTTAAGCCGGTATCACACGAGCGCTTTTTCACTCAACATTTATCCTTAACACTGGTCTGGCAGCTTATGAGGCTAACATTTATAATATTTCTGCTACCTAAATTCATCTATCATCAGTCTAGTTTCCGATACCAGTACAAAATATTCCAGAAATGTTGCCAGAAAAATGTTGATCATCGAATGTTGACTATATAAACTATCGTGTGATACCGGCTTTACCCACCCTATTCAACATCTGACAGACATAAATACAGCACAGAGCAAGCCAAACGTAATGACAGCTGGGACATGACTTATTAGCGCGACCGTACCAGCAACGTCTTTTCAATTCTATTGTAGCTACATTTAAACGATTTTATGAAGCTTAGGAAGGATATATGGTAGCTAAAAGGATTAATTGAGATTGTCTGTAGCTTATTAATTGGTAGACATCCTTCCTAAGCTGAGTAAAATCGTCTAATTGTTGCCAGAATATAATTAAAGGACGACACCGGTACAGAAGGGGTTAAGGTGAGGGCTTTAGTGTGTTGCGTAGACCTCCATCAAGCTTAACAAAAATACCACCCAAGATGGGGTATTTAGCTTGAAGGGGGTATTTAGCTTGAAGGGGGTATTTAGCTTGAAGGGGGTATTTAGCTTGAAGGGGTATTTAGTTGGAAGGGGGGGGGGGTTAGCTTGAAGGGGGTATTTAGCTTGAAGGGGGTATTTAGCTTGAAGGGGTATTTAGTTGGAAGGGGGAATTTAGCTTGAAGGGGTATTTAGCTTGAAGGGGGAATTTAGCTTGAAGGGGGGATTTAGTTTGAAGGGGGGGGGGGGTTTAGCTTGAAGGGGGGATTTAGCTAAAAGGGGGGTATTTAGGTTGAGGAGGGGGGGGGGGGGGGAATTCCCACTAAAAGTCCCACTTATGGTCCCCAAGGCCAGACGGATTCCCCTTGAGCTGAGTGTCTCATTTAAGGGGGGGAGGTAGTTCCTTTTTTTGGACCCCCTTCTCCCTCATGCTTAGCCCCATTGGTTTTGAGATTCTAAGACGTTCGCCCCCATTAGTTTGTCGATTCACCCCATTTCTATGTCAATAATATGATCTTTCGTGCCATTTAGGTGTCTATTTTTTCTGGCATGCGATGGCCATAGCGACCCTGTAATTTTGGAGGAACGAAACATTTTGCTACCGAAAAATGTACAAATTAATCTCGAAGGGGGATCTTGAGGGTGTCTTTTTAACCCTCTCCGACATATGACGCGATGTTGAGCCTATTAGGGATACTTTAAAGCCTTCGTTACCATCAGGGGTATTTAGAAACCTTTAGTTTAGTTACTTCAACCTCTGCAGTTGTCTTTGAGTTAGCTGTGTTGAGCCTATTGGGGATACTTTAAAGCCTTTGTTACCTTTAGTTTAGTTACTTCAACCTCTGCAGTTGTCTTTGAGTTAGCTGTGTTGAGCCTATTGGGGATACTTTAAAGCCTTCGTTACCATCAGGGGTATTTAGAAACCTTTAGTTTAGTTACTTCAACCTCTGCAGTTGTCTTTGAGTTAGCTGTGTTGAGCCTATTGGGGATACTTTAAAGCCTTCGTTACCATCAGGGGTATTTAGAAACCTTTAGTTTAGTTACTTCAACCTCTGCAGTTGTCTTTGAGTTAGTTGTGGGCAGAAAACTAATTTTGGAGAGGTAATTATAAGAGTGAGAGAACTCTATTTCTTATTGCTAATCTGGCAACCTCTGCGTCATATGTGCGTGAAAGGGTTAAGCTTAATGGAGGTCTGCAGAGGAAATTTATATAATAATAAATATGTAAACAAACAAATAAACAAATAAATGTAACATATTCCCTTAAGGGGAGGTTTCTAGTGTGTTGCCTAGACCTCCATCAAGCTTAAAATTACATCCCCTAGACCCCCTAGTGTGTTGCCTAGACCTCCATCAAGCTTAAAATTACATCCCCTAGACCCCCTAGTGTGTTGCCTAGACCTCCATCAAGCTTAAAATTACATCCCCTAGACCCCCTAGTGTGTTGCTTAGACCTCTATCAAGCTTAATGTAGGGGAGGTTTCTAGTGTGTTGCCTAGACCTCCATCAAGCTTAAAATTACATCCCCTAGACCCCCTAGTGTGTTGCTTAGACCTCCATCAAGCTTAATGTAGGGGAGGTTTCTAGTGTGTTGCCTAGACTTCCATCAAGCTTAAAATTACATCCCCTAGTGTGTTGCTTAGACCTCCATCAAGCTTAATGTAGGGGAGGTTTCTAGTGTGTTGCCTAGACTTCCATCAAGCTTAAAATTACATCCCCTAGTGTGTTGCTTAGACCTCCATCAAGCTTAATGTAGGGGAGGTTTCTAGTGTGTTGCCTAGACTTCCATCAAGCTTAAAATTACATCCCCTAGACCCCCTTTCAAGATAAATATGTACATTTTTCGGTAGAAAAATTTCCCGGCCGAAGGCCGATTCCTCTTAAGTTACAGGCTCGCTATCGCTCGCCAGGGAAAAATCGACACTTAAATGGCATGAAACATCTTATAATTGACAGAAATGGGGCGAAAGTTATTAAAATCGCCAAACTAATGGGAGAAACGTCTTATAATCTCAAAAGCAATGGGGCTAAACATGAGGGAGAAAGGGGTCAAGAAAAAAAATCCCTCAAGTGGAAATCTCCCCTCCCACTCCACAACGTCACCTTGAGTCTATAATTTGGCGATCTTGAGACGTTTTGCCCCATTTGTTTGGCGGCAGTAAGATGCTGCGCCCCTTTCTAGGTGTCGATTTAAAAATACTTGCATTAATTTTTACATACACACGTCTAGACGACGATGGTATTATTATAGAGTAATGTTTAGTACGCAGTATTTCGGTGTAAGTGTCCTAGGTTCGAATCCACGGAGTACCACATGTATTCATTAGTTCCATTGGTTTTATTAATTAGGTTTATTAGGTTATTTAGGTTTATTAGGTTATTTAGGTTTATATTAGGTTTATATTAGGTTATATTAGGTTTATTAGGTTATTAGGTTATTTAGGTTTATTTTAGGTTTATATTAGGTTTATTAATTAGGTTTATTAGGTTTATTAGGTTTATTTTAGGTTTATATTAGGTTTATATTAGGTTATATTAGGTTTATTAGGTTATTAGGTTATTTAGGTTTATATTAGGTTTATATTAGGTTATATTAGGTTTATTAGGTTATTTAGGTTTATTTTAGGTTTATATTAGGTTTATATTAGGTTATATTAGGTTTATTAGGTTATTAGGTTATTTAGGTTTATTTTAGGTTTATATTAGGTTATATTAGGTTTATTAGGTTTATTAGGTTATTAGGTTTAATTAGGTTTATTTGTAAGTTAAGGGGAGGTTTTTAGTGCGTTTCCTAGACTTCCATCAAGCTTGAAATTACACCCCCTTGACCCCCTTTCAAGATAAATTTTTACATTTTTCGTTAGAAAAATGTCACGGCCGAAGGCCGATTCCTCTTAAATTGCAGGCTCGCTATCGCTCGCCAGGAATAAATCAACACCTAAATGGGACGAAAGGTCTTAAAAGTGACATAAATTGGGTGAAAGTTCTTAAAATCGCCAAACTAATGGGGCGAACGTCTTAAAATCTCAAAAGCAATGGGGCTAAACATGAGGGAGAAAGGGGTCCAGAAAAAATCCTCCAGGTGGAAATCTCCCCTTAATTGGTGGGTTGGTGATAATATGAACTATTATTATGTTACCTCCACCAACCGACATTACTCCTATATTATGAATTCAATATATCGGAAAATAGAAACATACAATAATTCAATATATCGGCAAATAGAAACATACAATAATTCAATATATCGGAAAATAGAAACATACAATAATTCAATATATCGGAAAATAGAAACATACAATAATTCAATATATCGGCAAATAGAAACATACAATAATTCAATATATCGGAAAATAGAAACATACAATAATTCAATATATCGTAAAATAGAAACATACAATAATTCAATATATCGGAAAATAGAAACATACAATAATTCAATATATCGGAAAATAGAAACATACAATAATTCAATATATCGGAAAATAGAAACATACAATAATTCAATATATCGGAAAATAGAAACATACAATAATTCAATATATCGGAAAATAGAAACATACAATAATTCAATATATCGGCAAATAGAAACATACTATAATTTAATATATCGGAAAATAGAAACATACAATAATTCAATATATCGGAAAATAAAACATACAATAATTCAATATATCGGAAAATAGAAACATACAATAATTCAATATATCGGAAAATAGAAACATACAATAATTCAATATATCGGAAAATAGAAACATACAATAATTCAATATATCGGCAAATAGAAACATACAATAATTCAATATATCGGAAAATAAAACATACAATAATTCAATATATCGGAAAATAGAAACATACAATAATTCAATATATCGAAACATAGAAACATACAATAATTCAATATATCGGAACATAGAAACATACAATAATTCAATATATCGGAACATAGAAACATACAATAATTCAAGATATCGGAACATAGAAACATACAATAATTCAATATATCGAAAAATAGAAACATACAATAATTCAATATATCGGAACATAGAAACATACAATAATTTTGAGAACACCATTGTCTTTGGGACGTAGGAATCTAGTTCATGGGGTGACCACGAGATTGGGCCCATACGGGATTGGGCCCATACGGGATTGGGCCCATACGGGATTGGGCCCACTTAGGTTAGGTTAGGTTCCAATCCCGTGGGCCCAATCCCGTATATTCCGTATGGGACCAATCCCTATGGAACTAGTTCATGGAAGTGTATTCAACTGTGGGAAAAATAGGAAAATATCGAAAAACCGCCTAAAAAAAATATATATAGCGAATAATCTATTAATGTGTGTATATATATATACTGTATATATATATATATATATACTGTATATATATATATATATATATATATATATATATAACTATTACTATCATTTTTACTATTATACCGATCGATATAATTAGCATAGCACCATTTATTAGCGTAATGATGACGCGACCTAAATGTCAACCCACCGCCCCCATACACCTGACTGTGATCTATAGGGAGAGAGAGAGAGAGAGAGAGAGAGAGAGAGAGAGAGAGAGAGAGAGAGAGAGAGAGAGAGAGAGAGAGAGAGAGAGAGAGAAAGGGGGGGGGTGACCTAGCAACAAGAATTACCCAAACTATAAAATACCTGTCACGTATGGTTTGATCCTCAACCAATACACATACTAATTCCCTACCCATATATTGCAAGCTCTCACTCTCTCTCTCACACACACACACACACACACACACACACACACACACACACACTATCTCCCTCTCTCTCTCTCATACACGCCATTTTCGTATCGGCCTTTCTACATTAATTTATTTCATATATTGGCCTTCTGAATTTCTCACTCTCTCACTCTCGCTCTCTCTCTCTCTCTCTCTCTCTCTCTCACACACACAGGTATACAGCAACGAGTGGTAATCAATGGTGTTACTTCTGAGTGGACTCCAGTCACTTCTGGAGTTCCACAGGGATCTGTCCTTGGCCCACTTCTGTTTATCATATATGTCAATGCCATCGATATTGGTCTGTTGAGCGGGATCTCCAAGTCTGCAGATGACATAAAGCTTGGAACGAATGTGAAGGACCTCAAAGGGGTTGAACAGCTCAGGATGGACCTCAACAGACTGGGTGAATGGTCGGAGACATGGCAGATGCCTCTAAACTTGGAAAAGTGGAAGGTGATGCATATCGGCCAAGCAAACCCCAAGTCAGGCTATTCACTATTGGGAATGCCTCTGGAAGTGACTGACTTGGAAAAGGGTTTAGGTGTTCTGATCAGCAGTGACCTAAAGTTTTCCAAGCAGTGCATTGAAGTAGAGAAGAAAGCTCAGAAATTATTGGGCTATATTAAGAGGCAATTTAAGTATAGAAATATAGAAATAGTCCTCACACTTTACAACGCTCTGATACGGACTCTCCTGGAGTATGCTGTTAAATTTTGGTCTCCAGCACTCAGGAAAGATATAGAGCGACTGGAAAGAGTACAAGCTAGGGCTACAAAGCTTATTCCATCGCTTAGAAGACTAAGCTATGAGGACTGGTCGAGAACTCTTGATCTCTTTTAGTTGGAGACACGCAAACTACGAAGTCAGCTGATTGAAGGGTGTGGATATATGCGAGTGTAAAGCTATCTCTCTCTCTCTCTCTCTCTTACACTCCAAGATGGCGGAGGTTGGCCACTTATATTATAATATATTTCGTTGTAAATTTTAAGACTTTTCGTGCCATTTAGGTGTCGATTATTTCCTGGCGAGCGATAGCGAGCCTGCAATTTTAAGAGGAACCGGCCTTTGGCCGGGAAATTTTTCTACCGAAAAATGTACAAATTTATCTTGAAGGGGGGTCTAGGGGGTGTTTTTCTAAGCTTGATGGAGGTCTAGGGAGGACACTAAACAATTATTATTATTATTATTATTATTATTAAATATATTTTTTAACATTTATATATTGTTTTATGTATATATTTTTCATTAGTATTATTTTATTAAATACTGGAAATTAACCCCTTCTGACCCCTTCTGCCTGGCAACGTCTTTTTATAAATGTTATTTTTTGGGATATTTTAATACTTTCGGCCCCATTAGTTTGTCGATTTTAAGACCTTTCATCTTATATCTCAGTCAATATTAAGACCTTTCGTGCCATTCAGGTGTCGATTAAGACCTTTCGTGCCATTTAGGTGTCGATTAAGACCTTTCGTGCCATTTAGGTGTCGATTAAGACCTTTCGTGCCATTTAGGTGTCGATTAAGACCTTTCGTGCCATTTAGGTGTCGATTCGCCTGTAACTTAGAAGATATTTAGACGAATTTGTGCAGTTGAAGAAGGATCTGTGGCAGTAAACAAGGGTTGTTGTTGTTGTTGTTGTTGTTGTTGTTGTTGGTGTTGTTGTTGTCGTTCCCTAAGCTGCCTAGCCAAACAGCCCCGAGTCCTTAAGGGGAGACTGGCCGTTTGTTTGGTCTATTAATAAATTTATTCATATATATTGAAAGTTTCCTCGCTAGACCTCCATCAAGCTTAGAAAAAAAAAACCTAGACCCCCCTTGAAGATAAATTTGTACATTTTTCGGTAGAAAAATGGCCCGGCCGAAGGCCGGTTCCTCTTAAAATTGCAGGCTCGCTAGGAAATAATCGACACCTAAATGGCACGAAAGGTCTTAAAATTAACAACGAAATGGGGCAAAAGGTGTTAAAATCGCCAAACTAATGAGCCGAACGTCTTATCATCTATACAAATAAATAAATAAATAAATAAATAAATAAATAAATAAATAAATACATACATAAATAAATACATAAATAAATAAATACATAAATAAATAAATACATAAATAAATAAATACATAAATAAATAAATAAATAAATAAATAAATACATGAATAAATACATAAATAAATACATAAATAAATAAATACATAAATAAATAAATAAATAAATAAATAAATAAATAAATACATAAATAAATAAATAAATAAATAAATAAATACATAATAAATAAATAAATAAATAAATACATGAATAAATACATAAATAAATACATAAATAAATAAATACATAAATAAAATAAATACATAAATAAATAAATAAATAAAATAAATACATAAATAAATAAATAAATAATAAATACAATACATAAATAAATACATAAATAAATACATAAATAAATAAATACATAAATAAATAAATAAATAAATAAATAAATAAATACATGAATAAATAGATAAATAAATAAATAAATAAATAAATAAATACATGAATAAATACATAAATAAATATATAAATAAATAAATAAATAAATAAATAAATAAATACATAAATAAATAAATACATAAATGAATAAATAAATAAATAAATAAATAAATACAAAAATAAATAAATAAATATATAAATAAATAGATATATAGCTAGACCAATAAACAAATAGGGCCTTCCGAAGCTGAATAAAAGCGCTAGATGGTAGCCAAACAAGCATAATTAACCCTTTCATTACCGGTGACGTCCTTTTTGTTGTATTTTGGCTACTGGTAGGTGAATTTATTTAGCTTAGGAAGGATGTCTAGCATTATAAAGACTATAGATGATCTCGACCATCGTTTTTTAGGGTGTTGGAGAGAGAGGAAGCTGTTGGAGTGGCTTTGTTATGTGTGTTATTAGTCTGTATAGTGTTGAGAGGGGAGAAGGGGTGTTGGAGAGAGAGGAAGCTGTTGGAGTGGCTTTATGTGTGTTATTAGTCTGTATAGTGTTGAGAGGGGAGAAGGAGTGTTGGAGAGAGAGAGGAAGCTGTTGGAGTGGCTTTGTTATGTGTGTTATTAGTCTGTATAGTGTTGAGAGGGGAGAAGGGGTGTTGGAGAGAGAGGAAGCTGTTGGAGTGGCTTTGTTATATGTGTTATTAGTCTGTATAGTGTTGAGAGGGGAGAAGGGGTGTTGGAGAGAGAAGAAGCTGTTGGAGTGGCTTTATGTGTGTTATTAGTCTGTATAGTGTTGAGAGGGGAGAATGGGTGTTGGAGAGAGAGGAAGCTGTTGGAGTGGCTTTGTTGTGTGTGTTATTAGTCTGTATAGTCTTGAGAGGGGAGAAGGGGTGTTGGAGAGAGGAAGCTGTTGGAGTGGCTTTGTTATGTGTGTTATTAGTCTGTATAGTGTTGAGAGGGGAGAAGGGGTGTTGGAGAGAGAAGCTGTTGGAGTGGCTTTGCTGTGTGTGTTATTAGTCTGTATAGTGTTGAAAGGGGAGAAGGGGTGTTGGAGAGAGAAGAAGCTGTTGGAGTGGCTTTGCTGTGTGTGCTATTAGTCTGTATAGTATTGAGAGGAGAGAAGGGGTGTTGGAGAGAGAAGAAGCTGTTGGAGTGGCTTTGCTGTGTGTGTTATTAGTCTGTATACGTCATCGAGCTTGATAAAATCAAAACTACGTCCCCGGTACGCAAAGGGTTAAGGGGACATGGGCCGGTTTTCTGGACCCCCTTCTCCCTTATGTTTAGCCCCATTAGTTTTGAGATTATAAGACGTTCGGCCCATTAGCTTGGCGATTTTAAGACCTTTCGCCCCATTTCTTCGTCAATATTTAGACCTTTCATGCTATTTAGGTGTCGATTTTTTCCCTGGCGAACGATAGTGAGCTTGTAATGTTTGAAGAACCCATTTTCTACCGAAAAATGTACAAATTAATCTAGAAGGGGGATCTAATGGGATTTTTTGTTTTAATTTGATGGAGGTCTAGGGAGGAAACTAGAACAATTATGAATACATGCAAAAATCGCCCAAAAAGTGAACCATCTCCCCTTAACTGTCACATACGCGTCCTGATCCTCCCTCAAGGCGTTATAAAGGGGAGGTATATGTCGTTTTTTCTGGACCCCCTTCTCTCTCATATTTTAGTCCCATTAGTTTTAGGAGATTTTGAGACTTTCGGCCCCATTAGTTTGTCAATCTTAAGACCTTTCACCCCATTCATCCGTCAACATTAAGACCTTTCGTGCCATTCAGGTGTCGATTTGCCTGTAACTTAGAAGAAATCGGACTTTGGCTAGACCTGTTGTTGCTTGATTTCCTTCCTTTGTACGCTCTCTCGCTCTCTCTCTGCTACTTTACTGTCCTATTCTTCCACTATAAACTGTCCCTGTCTAGTAGTATTAAGGCCGGACCATCTAGTTGGGACCGCAAGGTCTGTGTGGTCTGAGTATCAGTGTAACTCTGTATAACTCACTCTCTCTCTCTCTCTCTTCGGCCGGGACATTTCTCAATCGAAAAATGTACACATTGAGCTTGAAGGGGGCTTAGGGAGAGGGTATTTATTATTATTATTATTATTATTATTATTATTATTATTATTATTATTATTATTTTTTTTTTTTTTTTTTTTAGTTTGAAGGAAGTCTGGGAAGCCGTTTTTTGTTAGCCTAGGGGACAAACTAAAATATATGGCTCCAAAATGGCCAACCAAATTCTTCTTCTTCTTCCTCTTCTTGTTCTTGTTCTTCTTGTTTTGTTGTTGTTGTTCTTGTTCATCATCATCATCATCATCATCATCATCTTCTTCTTCTTCTATTATCAGGTACACTTCAGTTTCACCCTCTTAAGAATATTAGCTAATTTTCCTCCTCCCCCCCCTCTCCTCTTCCTCCTCCTCCTCCTCCTTCTTCTTCTATTTCCTCCTCCTCCTCCTCCTCCTCCTTCTTCTTCTATTTCCTCCTCCTCCTCCTCCTCCTCCTCCTCCTCTTCGTCTATTTCCTCCTCCTCCTCTTCGTCTATTTCCTCCTCCTCCTCTTCGTCTATTTCCTCCTCCTCCTCTTCGTCTATTTCCTCCTCCTCCTCCTCCTCCTTCTTCTTCTATTTCCTCCTCCTCCTCCTCCTCCTCCTCCTCCTCCTCCTTCTTCTTCTTCTTCTATTTCCTCCTCCTCCTCCTCCTTCTTCTTCTATTTCCTCCTCCTCCTCCTCCTCCTCCTCCTTCTTCTTCTATTTCCTCCTCCTCCTCCTCCTCCTCCTCCTCCTTCTGCTTGTTTTCCTCCTCCTCCTCCTCCTTCTTCTTCTATTTCCTCCTCCTCCTCTTTGTCTATTTCCTCCTCCTCTCCTCCTTCTTCTTCTTCTTCCTCCTCCTCCTCGCCTCCTCCTCCTTCTTCTTCTTCTATTTCCTCCTCCTCCTCCTTCTTCTATTTCTTCCTCCTCCTCCTCCTTCTTCTTCTTCTTCTATTTCCTCCTCCTTCTTCTTCTATTTCTTCCTCCTCCTCCTCCTCCTCCTTCTTCTTCTATTTCCTCCTCCTCCTCCTCCTTCTTCTTCTTCTTCTATTTCCTCCTCCTCCTCCTCCTTCTTCTTCTCCTATTTCTTCCTCCTCCTCCTCCTTCTTCTTCTCCTATTTCTTCCTCCTCCTCCTCCTTCTTCTTCTATTTCCTCCTCCTCCTCCTCCTTCTTCTTCTTCTTCTATTTCTCCTCCTCCTTCCTCAGTTTCTATTTCCTCCTCCTCCTCCTCCTCCTCCTCTTCGTCTATTTCCTCCTCCTCCCTCCTCTCTTCTTCTTCTATTTTCCTCCTCCTCCTCCTCCTTCTTCTTCTCCTATTTCTTCCACCTCCTCCTCCTTCTTCTTCTCTACATCCTCCTCCTCCTCCTCCTTCTTCTCCTATTTCTTCCTCCTCCTCCTCCTCCTCCTTCTTCTTCTCCTATTTCCTCCTCCTCCTCCTCCTTCTTCTCCTATTTCTTCCTCCTCCTCCTCCTTCTTCTTCTCCTATTTCTTCCTCCTCCTCCTCCTTCTTCTTCTCCTATTTCCTCCTCCTCCTCCTCCTTCTTCTTCTCCTATTTCTTCCTCCTCCTCCTTCTTCTCCTATTTCTTCCTCCTCCTCCTCCTTCTTCTTCTTCTATTTCCTCCTCCTCCTTCTTCTTCTTCCATATTCTCCTCCTCCTCCTTCTTCTTCTATTTCTTCCTCCTCCTCCTCCTTCTTCTTCTGGAACTCTCTCCCTCAACCTGTCTTTCCCTCATTCTACGACTTAAACTGCTTCGAGCTTCAGTTTGACAATATACCTTGAACTTACCTCTCTATCACTCTTTCAACTTTTGGGGAGACACTTGTTACAGGCATATTTCCCCTTTGTCTCCTTCATACAAATAGCAGAAAAAAACATATTATTCTCTCTCACTCTAATTCGTTGTTCTTAAACACATCCCCCCCCCCCCCCTTGTATCTCTCTTTAACTATTACTCACACTCACACACTCTCTCTCTCACTCTCTAGCTCACTCTTTCACTCTCTCTCTTTCACTCATTCTCTCTCTCTCGTTCCGGCACCACATTTTAAGTGTTCCTCATAGACGCTATTGAAGCTTGTCGTTAGTGCAATCAACCCCTATCTCTCTCTCTCCGTGTTTATCCCATTTTCTCCCTAACTCTAACTTTCTCTCTCTCTCTCTCTCCGTGTTTATCCCATTTTCTCCCTAACTCTAACTTTGTCTCTCTCTCTCTCTCTCTCTCTCTCCGTGTTTATCCCATTTTCTCCCTAACTCTCTCTCTCTACATTAGTACTAATACAACATTTCTCAACTTCGCTATTTACTATCTATGAATTTCCCAGCATCCTCAACTAAATTTCATACCGAACTTAGTCGGAGGGAGTGGGGGGTGGGGAGAGAGCCTTCTGTTTCCCTGTCTTCACCTTAGCATTAACCCCTTCTGTACCACCGACGTCCTGTTCATGTTGTTCTAGCTAATATTGGGACGATTTTGTGCAGTTTAAGAAGGATCTGTGGTAGTTGCATGGGTTAAGTGAGATAGTTCGAAGCCTGTTGCTTGCTGGAGGCCCTTTGTAAACTGAATAAAATCGTCTAATGGTAGCCAGAGTAAAGTTAAAAGTACGGCACCGGTACTGTAAGGTTAGTTAGTTCAAATAGGACTTCAGAGGCTATCAACCCTTCTGGATTATTAAGCCAGCACACTGTAAGTCAAGAATAACGTCCAGACTGGAGCCCCTTTACGAGAACCCCAGTCCCTTGGCTACTGTAAGGGTCAAGTCCGGACTGTCTAGTAGGGACCGCAAGTTCTGTGCAATCTGTGTATCCAAGTAACTCTATGTAATTCTCTCAAACATACAGTTATAGGAAAGATGCGCAATATAGCCAATAATGATCTCACTCACTCTTTCTCTCTCTCTCTTTCTTTTGGTCTCTCTCTCTTTCTTTTGGCCTCTCTCTCTCTCTCTCTCTCTATTTCTTTTGATCTCTCCTCTCTCTCTCTCTTAAAACACCCATAACTACCCTCTGAACACATTGTAAACAAACACCCACTCTCTTTATTATAGAGATAGATGGATATAGATATTTTTCTCTGTTTATCGCCCTCCCCTTCCAAATTCCACGAAGCTCCCTTAATTGTCGTATTGATAGCTATAAAAAACAATAAATAACCCCCCATGGAGAGCCTGGTGACCCCTGGCAACCCCCATCCCCCTGCCACCACCCAGAGGCCCCGGGCTATATAAGGCGGGTCGAGGAGGGGTACAGACGTCAGAGTGAAAAGCCCCGAAGAGCAGAGTAGTTCTACGCTCAAGAGACTCCGAAGACCTACCTACCTACCTACCTACCTACCTACCTACTTACAACATGGCCGCGCACAGAACGGTAGGTGGTAATATATATTTGTTTCTACGTGGATGAGGGAGACAAAAGGCATAACTGCTTGTGACGAGTGCCTCCCCCAGAGTTGAAAGAGTGACAGAGCCAAAATCAAGGAATGTTCGAGCCAAAATGCCTGGACACACGGAGTTCGAAGCAATTTAAGTCATAGGACGAGGGGAAGATGGATACTTACAGACCAAACCAGCTTATTTATTAGTCCCATTTTCTAACCCATTCAGTACTGGTGACATAATTTTAACTTGACTACTATTAGACGGTTTTATTCAGTTTAACTTGACTACTATTAGACGGTTTTAACTTGACTACTATTAGACGGTTTTAACTTGACTACTATTAGATGGTTTTATTCAGTTTAACTTGACTACTATTAGATGGTTTTATTCAGTTTAACTTGACTACTATTAGATGGTTTTATTCAGTTTAACTTGACTACTATTAGACGGTTTTAACTTGACTACTATTAGATGGTTTTATTCAGTTTAACTTGACTACTATTAGATGGTTTTATTCAGTTTAACTTGACTACTATTAGACGGTTTTAACTTGACTACTATTAGATGGTTTTATTCAGTTTAACTTGACTACTATTAGATGGTTTTATTCAGTTTAACTTGACTACTATTAGATGGTTTTATTCAGTTTAACTTGACTACTATTAGACGGTTTTATTCAGTTTAACTTGACTACTATTAGACGGTTTTATTCAGTTTAACTTGACTACTATTAGACGGTTTTATTCAGTTTAACTTGACTACTATTAGACGGTTTTAACTTGACTACTATTAGACGGTTTTATTCAGTTTAACTTGACTACTATTAGACGGTTTTATTCAGTTTAACTTGACTACTATTAGACGGTTTTATTCAGTTTCAAAAGGGCCTCCAGCAATTAACAGGCTTTAAACTATCTCCCTTAACCCTTTTTACTACCACGTACACATCCTTCTTAAGGGAAGGTTTTTAGTGTGTTCCCTAGACTTCCATCAAGCTTAAAATTACACCCCCCTAGACCCCCTTTCAAGCTAAATGTGTACATTTTTCGGTAGAAAAATGTCTCGGCCGAAGGCCGGTTCCTCTTAAAATACAGGCCTAGGAATCACACTAAAAACCTCCCCTTAAGCTTGATGGAGGCCTAGGGAGGAAACTAATGTAATAATATATATATATATATATATATATATATATATATATATATATATATATATATATATATATATATATATATATATATATATATATATATATATAAACAAATACCCCCCCCCCTCTTACGAACGATGACTGAATGTGCATCCTAGCCTGGTTACCAATAGACGATTTTCTTCAGCTTAGAATATACCTCTAGGGCTCCAAGGGGTGAATAGGATCTCAATAAACCCTCTGAGCAACATATCCTGGTTGCCTTTAGACGAGTATCTTAAGCTTAGAATCTACACCATAATCTCTTAAGCGGGAGGTAGTAGCTTTTTCTGGGCCCCTTTCTCCCTCATGTTTAGCATGTGGGTTTTGAGATTGTATGGCGTTCCTTTCAATAGATTGGCGATTTTGAGACCTTTCGCCCCATTTCTTTGTCAATATTAAGACATTTCGTGCCGTTTTAGGTGGCGAGCGATAGCGAGCCTGTAAGTTTAGAAGGAACCGGCCTTTGGCCGGGATATTTTTCTACTGAAAAATGTACACATTTAACTTGAAAGGGGGTCTAGGGGGTGTTTCTTTTAAGCTTGATAGTTTGGCGATTTTGAAACCTTTCGACCCATTTCTTTGTCAGTATTAAGACATTTCGTACCATTTAGGTGTCAACGATTTTCCTGTAATTTTTAGAAGGAACCGACCTACCGAAAAATGTACAAATTTATCTTGAAAAGGGGTCTAGGGATTTTTGTTTTTTTTAAGCTTGATGGAAGTCTAGCGAGGAAACTCAAAACTAAATTAACCCGTACAGCCCCAGCGACGCGCCTGACGCGTCGGCGATGTATGTAACGCACAGCCCCAGAGACGCGCCTGGCGCGTCACCCTAATTGCGCCGACCGTAACCTCAGGTGTAGCCACTCAAGAGGGCTCAGATTTGTATGGGAACTGTGTACGTATCCCACGCAACCGTGCCGATGGTTGAAAACTCTCAAAGTCCACGTGCGTGCGCGCGAGCGCGCAATAACCTGTTTTTTTGGGATAATTGCCTTCAATTTTTTACTCTTGTAAAATCCGTTTTCGGGGGCTCTGTAGGACAATTTTTTAAGCTTTTTGAGCGGTTTTTCGTGGTTTTTCCTTCATTCCTAACCCATTCGCTATTGTTTCTGGAATAAAACCATTTTTTGAAAACCGGCCGGGTTCTGGTGCGCAAACATTACAAAACTAGCCGGGGCTCCACGGGTTAATAAGTAAAATACATAGACCAAAACACCAAGCACTAGCCCCTTAACCCCTTCAGTACCGGTGACTCTCTTTTCGTTATAATCTGGGAACTAGTAGACGATTTTACTCAGTTTCCAAAGGGCCTCTAGCAATGAACGGGCTTCGAACTCTCTCACTTAACCCCTTCTGTACCGACGCCGTCCTTTAAACTTTATCCTGGTTACTATTAGACGATTATATTCAGATTAAAAAGGGCCTACAGCAATGAACAGGCTTCGAACTCTCTCACTTAACCCTTTTAGACTACCACAGATCCTTCTTAAACTGCACAAAAGCCTCTCAATATAGCCAGAACAAAACGAAAAAGCCGTCTCCGGTACAGAAGGGGTTATACTGATGACGATGATGCCCAAAATTACATAAATAAACTTAAGAGATAAAAAACAAACCCCTCTCTAACGGCGCAATGGAAGAAAACAGGAATAAATCGGGAAGTAAATGGGAAGTAAACAGGAATAGAACGGAGAAAACGGGAAGAAAACTGGAAGTAGGGAAAACGGAGGAGGGGTATAGGGTATTAAGCAATTAGTGACAGAAAACGGAGACAGAGATCGCATTCATTTTTGCTGTGGTGAAATACTGTGTTGAATAGTGGGCTACTGTGTGTGTGTGTGTGTGTGTGTGTGTGTGTGTGTGTGTGTGTGTGAGAGAGAGAGGCTAAATGTGTGTGTGTATACAGTATATGTGTGTCTATGATATGTATGACCGTAATTATGCGTGTGTTTGTCTATGTCTGTGTGTGTGTGAGTCTGTGTGTATGTATGAGTATGTATGTCTCTGTGTATGGATGTACAGTATATGTGTGAGTGTGTATGTGTCTGTATGAGTATGTATGTCTATGTGTATGGATGTACATTATATGTGTGAGTGTGTATGTGTCTGTATGAGTATGAGTGTGTGTGTGTGTGTGTGTACGTTATGTGTATATAGTAAAACAATAAAATATAAATAAACTGTATAGCCTATATGTGTGTGTCCGTGTGTGTGTATGTGTTTTGTAATGGTGTGTTGAAATGTGATAACCCAACTCCCAAGACTTTCCTCAATAATCCGCCTCAATCCTTTTTCTTTCTGTCTTTCCTTCTTCTTTTCTTCTTCTTCTTCTTCTTCTTTTGGGAGTTGTATTTCTCTCTCCATTAAGGGGGGAGCTAGTTGTTGTTTTTTCCTGGACCCCCTTCTCCCTCATGCGTAGCCCCATTAGTTTAGAGATTGGAAGACGTTCGCCCCCCATTAGTTTGTCGATTTTGAGTCCCATATCTTTATCAATATCAAGACCTTTCTTGTCCTTCAGGTGTCGAGCTTTTCCTGGCGAGCGATAGCGAGCCTCTAATTTTGGAGGACATTTTCCTACCGAAAAATGTACAAATTCATCTCGAAGGGGGATCTTGAGGACAATTTATTAAGCTTGATGGAGGTCTAGGGAAGAAACTAAAACAAAACAAAATATATGAACTGTAGGTAACGCCAACCAACTTGACAATAATCTTGATCCCTGACCTCTCTGTAACTCAAAAGGACCTAGAGCAAACTGGCTGTAAATATCCACACCTATTTCCTGGTGGACTCTTCCCAAATGATAGACACGTCAGACCGACCGATTGCTTTCATTCATTTCGAGTTATAAGAAGTTAAGGGGTCGGTCAAGATTATTTTCAAGTTCGCTGACGCTACCATTTTGTTTTGTATAATAATTTTTTCTGGCTTGTATCCATTTGGCCCCATTCAGTCTACTGTTTAATACGTTTATCCTCATCCAGGTGTCGATTTCTTCCTGGCGAGCGATAGCGAGCCAGCATTGTGTGAAGAAATCCGGCTTCGCCGGAGACATTTTTCTATCGAAAAATTTACAAATTTAGCTTGCTGTCAAAACAAAAATATATATATGCTGGCTCGCTACTGCTCGCCAGGAAAATATTGAGACCTGGATTGGGGTAAACGTCTTAAAACAGTAGGCTGAATGGGGCCGAATGGATACAAGCCAAAGAGAGGAGAGAAAGATAAAAAAAGCGAAGTGGGCTCCCTTAACTCAACCCTCTTAACCCTTTCAAGGTTTTGGGCTGAGTATCTGTGAAACTCTCTCTCTCGATACAAGTAGCCTCGAAAGGATCAGTAAATTTGTTGTTGTTTGCTTTCCTTTGTACTCTCTCTCTCTCTGTATTTAAATCTTCAATGTATCGCTTTATTACTCTCCCTCTCTTTCACTTGCTCTCTCTCTCACTCACACACACACACACACTCACTCACTCTCTCTCTCTGCTATGTTCTATATTTGTTAAAGGCTAAAGGACAATATGGAAAAGCCTTTACTGTATGTACGTATTGTGTGTGTGTGTGTGTGTGTGTGTATATCTGCACACACACATACACATTTACACACACAGATAGTCTTTACCCTCATCATTCTCACATATTCTTCCTAAAGTGTATAATGACGTCTAATGATAGCCAGAATAAACTGTCAAAATGAGTCATAATCTTCAAAGAGATGGGTTGGGTGTGAAAGGGATCTGCCGTGTGTGGGCCGTGATAATATTCAAAGGGTTAATTTCTTTCTAACGACAGGCAGAATAAACAGTCAAAAGCTTCATAATCTTCAAAGAGATGGGTTGGGTGTGAAAGGGATCTGCCGTGTGTAGGACAATCAGCTCTCTGCAGACTCCCGTTATGTTTTTATATTCTTGACAGCCAGAATAAACTCAAAATGCGTCAAAATCTTCAAAGGTTTAATTTCTATATATTATCTTCCTTTTCAGTTGTCTTTCCTGGTGGTGGCGGCGGTAGTGTTGGCAGCCGTGATCCAAAATGGCAGCTTGGTCCAGTCTCGCTCTGTGGACGGTCTGGGTCGCCTGGAGAAGCTCTTGGCGTCCTACTCTGGTTCGGCCGACACCTCCGCGCTAGCCGGCCCCTTGACTCCGGTCCGCGGCGCTGGGTCCACGGCCTTCCTACCCGAACACGCCATGGACAAGAGGCAGGCATTTGACAGGTAAAAACAAAAGAAGAATGCGAGTTTTAGTATGAATCTTGAAGGCATTTGACAGAAAACAAAAACAAGAGAAGAGAGTGATTTTTAGTAAGATTCTTGCAGGTGTTTGACAGGTAAATACAAAATGACTGCTATAAATCTAAAGAACGTAATTTTTAGCAAGTTTCTTACAGGCGTTTGATAGGTAAACACAAAAGAAGAACGCGATTTTTAGTAAGATTCTCGAAGGCGTTTGACAGGAAAAACAAAAACAAAACAATGTAATTTTTAGTTTGATTCAAGCAGGCGTTTGACAAGTAAAAAAACAAAAAGAAGAAGGTGATTTTTAGTGTGATTCATGCTTGTGATTCGACAAGTCAAAAAATAGTAAGACTGTACACATGAATATTTAGCAGAATTACCAGCTTAAGGGGAGATTTCCACTTGAGGGATTATTTTCTTAACCCCTTTCTCCCTCATGTTTAACTCCACTGCTATTGAGATTTTAAGACGTTCGCCCGATTAAGACGTTCGCCCCATAATGCAAGAGGAAACGGCCTTCGGCCGTGAAATGTTTCTACCGAAAAATGTACAAATTTATCTTGAAGGGGGTCAAGGGAGTGTAATTTTTAAGCTTGATGGAGGTTTAGGGTACAAACTAAATACCTCCCCTTAAATGTGGTTGTAGTACATTTATAAACACATAAGATTAATTTCGCCATCCTTCCTATCCATCAGAAACCTACATTATTAAAGCATTCCTGTTTAACGGCGATGGTTACAGCTCCAACTTCCTTATAGCCTGAAACTCGCAAGTGGTTAACGCCTTCTGTACCGGCGACGTCTTTTGAATTATATTCTAGCCATATACAGTATAGACGATCTTTTGCAGTTTGAGAAGGATTTGTGGTAGTAAAAAGGGTTAAGTGAGATAGTTCGAAGCCTGTTCATTGTTGGAGGCCCTTATTAAACCGAATACAATCGTCTAGAAGTACACTCCTTCTCTGCTATCTCCACTATCCCAGCCGTATGGTCCTAGTGTACTGTCTAATGGCGTTAATGTGTTTCGAAATGTAAGACTCAAAATTAAGTAAAGAAGACGTTGCCGGTACAGAGATATTTAATTCTTCTTCTTCTTTGACAGATCGTGCCAGGGTGTGTATGACCGCGGACTGTTCAAGAAGCTGGAGCGAGTGTGCGACGACTGCTACAACCTCTACCGCAAACCTTACGTAGAGGTTGGGTGCAAGTAAGTATATGGAGGGTGTATGCTTGAGTTACCCCTGAAGAGTGTATTTTCTTTTCGATTTGAGAGTGTCCATTTTCTTTTCGATTTGAGAGTGTCTATTTTCTTTACGATTTGAGAGTGCCCATTTTCTATTCGATTTGAGAATGTCTATTTTCTCTGTGATTTGAGAGTGTCTATTTTCTCTGTGATTCGAGAGTGTCATTTTCCTCTGGGATTTTAGTGTCCATTTTCTTTTCTTTTTCAATTTGAGTGTCTATTTTCTCTGCGATTTGAGAAGTGTCCATTTTATTCATAATTGTTCTCACTTTTGTGTACTACTTTCGTTTCTTAGACCAGATCTCCCCCTCTCTCTCTCTCCGTATTTCTCAATAGTTGTGTTTCTTTTTCTCACTTTATTTCATGTTTGATTTAGTATTTCTTATTTTAGTTAATTTTATTGTGTTATCCATTAGATCAATTTATTTTGAAATACTGTACTCCTAAAACGGTTTATTACGTTTCTTATTCAGTTTATATGAGTTTATTTTGAATATTTTAGTTATGCATGAAGTTTTTGTTTTTAATTCAACATATATAGATTTCTCGTTTTCTTTAGTTTATGTTAGTTTTTTAAACATTTCTTTCATATATTATTACCGTTGGTGTGTATTATATGTTCATTTTATGCTACCGTTTTTTTTTTATCTCATATAGAATTTAGTTCATTTTGTTCGATCTATTTTCTGATATATGATTACTTTGTTCGTGTATGTTCGTTTTGTTCTATTTACTTTATTAATTTTTGTGTACCTCGTGTTCATTTTGCGCTATCATACTTTTCTGTTAAACGATTAATTTTGTTATTATTTACTTAACATTTTGTTATCCCTTAATCCCGTTTTCTCGCATGGGGTCTTCATTTTCTTTTGTTATTCCTGAATCCCGTTTTCTATCATGGGTTTCTTCATTTGCTTTTGTTATCCCTACATCCCATTTTCTCTCATGGGGTCTTCATTTTCTTTCAACTCCTCACATCCCATTTTCTCTCTTTTACGTTCCATTTTTGCTTGCCGACATTCCGTTTTCTCTCCAAAGTACCTCATCTTATCTCTGCGACCCCCCATTTTCTCTCCAAAGTACCTCATCTTATCTCTGCGACCCCCATTTGCTCTCCAAAGTATCTTATCTTATCTCTTTGACACCCCCAATTTTCTCTCCAATTCACCTCATTTCATCTTCCATTGCTTTTTGAAAACGATTGTCCCTCAATGTTTCCAAGCCTCCAACACCCCGTTTTCCACCGCTTTGTTTTGTCCCAGTGTGCCGTTTTACCCCCATTATTTTGTCCCAGTGTGCCGTTTTACCCCCATTATTTTGTCCCAGTGTGACGTTTTACCCCCATTGTTTTGTCCCTGTGTGCCATTTTACCTGCACTATTTTGTCCCTGTGTGCCGTTTCCTCGCACTATTTCGTCTGCACGTGTCGTTTTGCCTCCTTCTTCCTAACCTTCTCCCTTGCCTGCCGTTTTTCTCTCGTCCATTTCCCGTTCTCTCTCACTGTCGACCCGTTTTCTTTCCCCTGCTCTCTGTTCACCCCCTACGCTTAACTTTCCGTGTGCTGTTTCCACTGCTTTGTTTTGTCCCTGCGTGCCGTTTTCTCTGCACTATTTCGTCCGCCCGTGCCCCCCCTCCCCCCCATTATGCGTCCCCCTTCCTAACCCTTCCTCTCACCAGGGCCAAATGCTTCGGCACGGACATGTACAAGATGTGCGTCTACGAGCTGTTCCTGGACTTCAATGTCTACATGGATATGGCGGGCGTCATACAGGGCTAGGCTTCCCGTTTTCTTCTATCCCGTTTTCTGTGGTGGTGGTGACGGTAATTTGGGTTTCACTATTTTATTTTTTTCTACTAACGGCTTGTGAATCTCTTTGGCTAATTTATATATACGGCTTTTATAATACGCCTGCAAAATCTAATACGCATATTTTGAGCACCTTGCGAATTCAATCTATTCCATTTATTCTACTAACGGCTTGTGAATCGCTTTGTCTAATTTATATATGCTATTTTTTATAGGCATCCAAATCTAATACGCACATTTTTATCAGCTTATTCATATAATCAAATTTGGGTTTCACTATATATTTTAATCTATTAACGGTTTGTGAATCTCTTTGTCTATTTTACGCATATTGTTTTAGAACGGCTTCCAAATCGAATACGCACATTTTGAACAGCATTTTATCTAATCTAATTTGAGTTTCACTATTTATATTATCCTACTAACGGCTTGTGAATATCTTGGTCTAACTTATATATGCATTTCTTAGATCGGCTTCCAAATCGAATCCGCAAATTTTGAACAGCATTTTATCTAATCTAATTTGAGCTTCACTATTTATTTTAATCTACTAAGAGCTTGGGAATATTTTTTTATCTATTTTACGATTATTTCTTTTTAAATGGCTTCTAAATCTAATACATAAATTTTGAACAGCATATTATTTTATTTAATCTAATCTGGGTTTCCCCATTTATTTTATTGTACTAACAGCTTGTGAATCTCTTTGTCTAATTTATAATATATTTTTAGAACGGCTTACAAATCTAATACATGAATTTTGACCTGTTTATGAATCTAATCTATTTTGTTTAATTGATTGATTGAACGTCTTATGCTACTAAAGCATATATTGTACAGCTCATGGATTATATATATATATATATATATATATATATATATATATATATATATATATATATATATATATATATATATATATATATATATATATATATATATATATATATATATGATTGTTTTCTATGATATTTTTCAAGAATGGCTTATGACTAATAGCTTTACGAATAACAGCTTATGAATATATAATTATTATCTTATATGCTTTTTAGAATTAATTTAAAGCTAGTGTATTTTTCATAACAACAATGGACACTAAGACAATTTATAAATATATATTTATATTTGAATTATGATCATTAACCCTTTCACGAACATATGACGCAGAGGTTGCCAGATTAGCAATAAGAAATAGAGTTCTCTCACTCTTATAATTACCTCTCCAAAATTAGTTTTCTGCCCACAGCTAACTCAAAGACAACTGCAAAGGTTGAAGTAACTAAACTAAAGGTTTCTAAATACCCCTGATGGTAACAAAGGCTTTAAAGTATCCCCAATAGGCTCAAAATCGCGTCATATGTCGGAGAGGGTTAAGGTGAGGTTTTTAGTTTAGTTGTCCATCAATCTTAAAAAAAAAAAAAAAAAAAAACCTAGACCCGCCATCGAGATAAATTTGTATATTTTTTTCGGTAGAAAAATGTCACGACCGAAGGCGGTTTCCTCCTAGATTACAGGTTCGTTATCGCTCGCCAGGAAAAAATCGACACCTAAATGGCACGAAATGTCTTAATATTGAAAAAGAAATGGGCGTAAGTCTTAACATATGAAAACCAATGGGGCTAAACACGAAGGAGAAGGGAGTTCAGAAAAACAAACAAACAAACAAATCCTTCCCCTTTAACACACGCTTCTAACAGCTCTCCCATGTACAGTCGGACAAATAAGTACCGTCTCAGCACCAAGTATATATTTTATTATCAATAATTGGTAACAACAATATCTAAAACTCTATTTATTCGATTCAAGTGAGATATACAAGCATATTTCTACATGTACTCACCCTATTCAACATCTGACAGACATTAATACAGCCCAGAGTAAGCCAAACGTAAGCACAGCTGAGACAAGTGTAGGAACATGTTTGTATATTCCTCTCGATATGAAGAAATGAAGCTTAGATATTGCTGATACCAATTATTGATCAAAACATACTTGGTGCCGAGACATGACTTATTAGCGCGACTGTACTAAACCCGTTCTAACCATTGCTTATAACTACGAATAGATTATAGTCTATTTGTTTCCAGTTAAGGGTAAATTGCCATGTTACTATCTCGGTTACTCAGCTGTTACATAGATTGTGTAGCGAAAGTTTTCATAATTAATTATGAAATCTTGGTATTAAGGGAGCCCACCTCGCTGTTTTCTCTTTCTCTCCCTCTCTCTTTGGCTGTATCCATTCGACCTCATTCAGCCTACTGTTTTAAGACGTTTATCCCCCTTCAGGTGTCAATATTTTCCTGGCGAGCGGTCGCGAGGCAGCATATATATATTTTTGTTTTGACAGCAAGCTAAATGTGTACATTTTTCGATAGAAAAATGTCTCCGGCGAAGCCGGATTTCTCCATACAATGCTGGCTCGCTATCGCTCGCCAGGAAGAAATCGACACCTGGATGGGGATAAACATCTTAAAACAGTTTAGATACAAGCCAAAGAGAGAGGGAGAGAAAGAGAAAACAAAGCGACGTGGGCTGCCTTAATACCACGCAGAGACATAGTAGATTCATATTTCTCCATTAAACATCGATAAATCAGTTGCTAAGTGATTCAATTTACCGCCAGGTGAAATGACACAGAGTATACTGATGGCATAGTATGTAAATGATCTAACCTATTATATGTGTGTGTGTGTGTGAGAAGGTGAGTACTACAAATAAATGATATGTATGTATAGTTAATGTATATGTAAAATACTAATATATATGTATAATAACATGCATATGATAATAATAATATTTATATAACTAACTAACTAACTAAATATATAAATATATAATATATATATATATATATATATATATATATATATATATATATATATATATATATATATATATATATATATGACTATTTCTACTTATGTGATATGTTTTTTTAGGATATTAAGAAAGACAAAATCATTATATCAATAAATAGTATAAAGAAATATTAAGAATCCTAAGATAGGCAGTTGCTAATATCCATATCCTATGTAAGGGGAGATGGGGCGTTCTTATTTGCTATGTAAGGGGAGATGGGGCGTTCTTATTTGCTATGTAAGGGGAGATGGGGCGTTCTTATTTGCTATGTAAGGGGAGATGGGGCGTTCTTATTTGCTATGTAAGGGGAGATGGGGCGTTCTTATTTGCTATTAAATTTGTAAATTTCATTAATCGATTTTAGGAGTATGGTTGGTTGTTGGAAGGAACATAATAATTGCTATGTAAGGGGAGATGGGGCGTTCTTATTTGCTATGTAAGGGGAGATGGGGTGTTCTTATTTGCTATGTAAGGGGAGATGGGGCGTTCTTATTTGCTATGTAAGGGGAGATGGGGCGTTCTTATTTGCTCATTTGTGAATCTTTTATTATTTTATTAGTTTCCTCCCGAGACCTCCATCAAGCTTAAACAAACATCCCCCCAAGACCCTCCTTCAAGATAACCCTCCCCCCCCCACAAGACCCTCCTTCAAGATAACCCACCCCCAAAACCCACCCCAAGACCCTCCTTCAAGATAACCCACCCCAAGACCCTCCTTCAAGATAACCCACCCCAAGACCCTCCTTCAAGATAACCCACCCCAAGACCCTCCTTCAAGATAACCCACCCCAAGACCCTCCTTCAAGATAACCCACCCCAAGACCCTCCTTCAAGATAACCCGCCCAAGACCCTTCAAGATAACCCGCCCAAGACCCTTCAAGATAACCCGCCCAAGACCCTTCTTCACGATAAATTTGTAAATTTTTCGATAGAAAAAATTTCCGGCCGGCCGGTTTCTCTTAAATTACAGGCTCGCTATCGCTGGCCAGGAAAATATCGACACCTAAATTACACGAAAAGTCTCAATATTGACAAAGATATGCGGTGAAAAGTCTTAAAATCGCCAAACTAATGAACCGAACATCATCAAATCTGAAAACTAATGGGGCTAAACATGAGGAAGAAGGGGGACCAGAAAAACTGTCCATCTCCCCTATAAGGTGGGTTATTCAATGTTGTTATATATGTTATATATGTGTGTGTTATTCCAGCTATATATATTGAGACGATTTTATGCAGCTTAGGAGGATACAGTGGTAGTTAAAATGGAAAATCGAGATAGTTTGAAGCTTTTTAATTGCTATACACGTCCTCCCTAAGCTGTGTTAAAATCGTCAAATAATATCCAGATAATACTAAAAAGGACAACTAGGTACTGAAGGGGTTAATTGAGATCCTATTTTCCCCTTTGATGGAGTCCTAGAGGTAGATTGTAAGCTTTAACAAAATAAGTCTAATGGTAGTTTGTATGTGATGAAAAGTACTAATCTAAGTTATCTCTTTCCCCCCTCCCCCCCCCCCTACCCCTTTTCTTCCTCCTCCTCCATCCCCCTCCTCCTCCTCTTCCTCCCCGTCTTTCTCCTCCTCCTCCTACTGCTCCCTCCCTCTCCTATTCTTCCCTCTCCTCCTCCTCCTCTCTTCCCCTCCCCTCCCTTCCTCCTCCCCTCCCTCCCTCCCCCTCTCCCCCCTCCTCCTCTCTTCCTCCTCCCCCGTAGAGCCAACTGCTACGCGAACAAGATTTTCCGCCAATGCATATCCGAGCTCCTACTTGAAGACGTGATGGAGGAATATCGAGATGCTATTCAGATGGTTGGCAAGTAAATTATTACCTGGATGGATGAATGGATGAATGGGTGGGTGGTTCAGATAGTTGGCAAGTACATTATTAGCTGGATGGATGGATGAATGGGTGGGTGGTTCAGATAGTTGGCAAGTACATTATAACCTGGATGGATGGATGAATGGGTGGGTGGTTCAGATAGTTGGCAAGTACATTATTACCTGGATGGATGGATGGATGGATGGATGGATGAATGGGTGGGTGGTTCAGATAGTTGGCAAGTACATTATTAGCTGGATGGATGGATGGATGGATGGATGGATGAATGGGTGGGTGGTTCAGTTAGTTGGCAAGTACATTATTAGCTGGATGGATGGATGCATGGATGGTTGGATGGATGGATGGATGGATGGGTGGTTCAGATGGTTGGCAAGTAAATTATTAGCTGGATGGATGGTTGGATAGATGGATGGATGGATGAATAGATGGTTTAGATGGTACCCATAATCCAACTGGTACACAACCCAAATGGCACACACAACTCAAATGGCACACACAACTCAAATGGCACACACAACTCAAATGGCACACACAACTCAAATGGCACAGAGAGAGAGAGAGAGAGAGTGTGAGAGTGAGTGAGTGAGTGAGTGAGCGAGTTAGTTACAATGAGATACAAGGAACAGTGAGAGAGTGAGAGTGAGAGTACATAGAGTTATCAAGAGTGTTTACAAATTCCGAATCTAGTCCAATATAGATAGATACCTGATGATACCAAACTGTCTTATATTGAAGGGGCATTCCATTTATTATTAAGGTACAGGGGCCCACATAAGTTCCGTTCCCCTCCGTGATCTTATTTATACCAGGCCTCCCTTGATTTACGATTGGGTTACGTTCCAGAAAACTCGATCTTAAGGGGTGACTGCCCGTTTGTTTGCTCTATTAATTCATTTATTCATATATTTTTTTAGTTTCCTCCCTAGACCTCCATCAAGCTTAGAAAAACACCCCCTAGACTCTCCTTAAAGATAAATTTGTACATTTTTCGGTAGAAAAATTTCCCGGCTGAAAGCTGGTTCCTCTTAAATTACAGGCTCACTATCGCTCGCCAGGATAAAGTCGATCCCTAAATGGCAACGAAAAGTCTTAAAATTGACAGAAATGGGTCGAAAGTTCTTAAAATCGTCAAAATAATGGGGCGAACGTCTTAAAACGAGAAAAGCAATGGGGCTAAACATGAGGGAGAAAGGAGTCAAGACAAAAATCCCTCAAGTGGAAATCTCCCCTTAACTCACCTACTGTAGCTAGTCAACTGATAATTTCATTCCTATAATCACCAACCCACCAATTAACTTACAAATAAACCTAATTAATGAAATCACTGAAACTAATGAATACATGTGGTACTCCAAGGATCCCAACCTAGGATACTCACACCGAAATTCCGCGCACTAACCATTACGCTATCAAGACAGTTAAAACAAAACCCACTCGCAAATCATTCCTACTATTTTACTTTCATACATACGATCAGGACGAGGAACAGAACTGGTGTGGGCAACTGACAGAGTGTATTATTTCCTAGAGTTATTAATGATATTCACATGATAATTATGTTATCCAGATTTTTATAATAATATATTAGTAATAGTTGTGTACGGTGTTTATGATACTTAAAACACATAATTTATATCATTCATAAGCTATTTATTATAATTTTAAGGTGTTTTACATAACCATATGCTGTTTGTCACCATTAAACTATTTCTGTTTTAGCAGTTATAATAATATGTAAGCGTTATGTGTTTGTCAATATATAAGTTGTATGTCAGCAGTAATCTATTTAATATTTTTAGCAGTTATAATTATATGTAAGCGTTATTTATTTGTCAATATATAAAATACGTCAGCCTTATTTGTTTGTCAATATAAAAGGATGCTAAACAGGTGTAATTGATAACAGTCGATTTCTTAACCTCTTCTATACCGGCAACGTCCTCTTCATTTTATTCTAGCTCTATTTAAACAATTTTGTGTAGTTTAAGAAGGGTTTGTGGTTGTAAAAAGGGTTAATTGATATCATTCGAAGCCTGATAATTGCTGGAGGCCCTTCCTAAACTGAATGAAATTGCCTAATAGTTGCCAGAATAAGATAAAAAGGATGTCACCGGTACTGAAAGGGTTAAGGGGAGAATCAACTCGATGACTGCGGCAAGCCACACTTGAGTCATGGTATTAAGCATGTACAAAAAACGTGCCAGTTACGGGAAATTGGACTTAATGGCATCTCTCCATACCACCACCTCATCTCCTAACCCTCCCTCTACTCCCCCTCCCCTCACTCCCTATAATCCCTCCACTACCTCCTCCCTCCTTCCCTGTACCACCACCCCTCTTATTTGTCCCTCCCCTGCTCCCTCCACTACCTCCCCCCTCTATCCCTGTACCACCAACCCTCCCTCACACACAGTCGGTTACCCTTGAGGCAGCAGTGAGAGCGGGAGTGTGTCGCTCCTCACTCCTCACTTGACACCAGCCAACCTCTCCCTCGGCAAAAAATCGGCTTGTAGATTGGAATGTACAGCTACTGACAAATGTTCGTGAGCTCTTGCGGTTTTCTTTGTGCAAAATTAAGTATTATTATTTACATTGATGTTCAGATCACATCAGCTATATATTGATAAATACATAAAAATGTATCTATTAATGTATAGTTTAGTTGATCTGAACTTCAATCTTAACCCCTTCTGTACCGAGGATGTCACTTTGATTTTATTCTAGCTACATTTAGACGATTTTGTGCAGTTGAAGAAGGATCTGTGATAGTCAAAAGGGTTTAACGAATAAGAAGGAGTAAGCCATGGATGAGAAGTGCTGCGAAAGTGACATATTTGCTACAAGAGTGATATATTTGCTGCAAGAGTGACATATTTGCTGCAGGAGTGACATTTGCTGCAGGAGTGACATTTGCTGCAGGAGTGACATATTTGCTGCAAGAGTAACATATTTGCTGCAAGAGTGACATATTTGGTGCAAGAGTGACATATTTGCTGCAATAGTGACATATTTGCTGCAAGAGTAACATATTTGCTGCAAGAGTGACATATTTGCTGCAGGAGTGACGTATATGCTGCAAGAGTGACATATTTGCTGCAGGAGTGACGTATTTGCTGCAAGAGTAACATATTTGCTGCAAGAGTGACATATTTGCTGCAGGAGTGACGTATTTGCTGCAAGAGTGACATATTTGCTGCGAGAGTGACATATATTTGCTGCGAGAATGACATATAGGCCTCCCTCGTTTTACGATTGGGTTACGTTCCTGAAAACCCGATCTTAAATTGAAAAATCATATAGCAAATCCTAAAATTAATGGGGTAAAGTGAGATACGTTCTCGGACCAGCCAAAACCCAAACCCAAACACAAAAACTTATAATAATATCGTAAATCTGGGAATCGGAAAGTGAGGGAGACCTGTATATTCCGTAAGAATGACATATTTGCCGCTTGCCTATTTCGAGTGTCAGTAATTTATTAGTGTGCTTGATTTGATTAGTGTTTATTAGACATGTTGTTGATATCCGTTTACTAGACTTAAGCTTTTTATGATCTTGTTGGGTTTTTATAGGTATGTTATGTGATTATCCATGTAATTCTGTCTACGGTATATGTTTCTTCTGTATTTCTATCTAGCTTGGCCATTCGTAACAAATAATGAGTTTCAGGTCGACATAGTTCTCATATAAATTACTTCTATGAACTTCAATGCATTTTTTTTCAAGTTCCACATATTTCTATTTTTTATCACTTCCATGGATTTCGATTGACTTTTTCAAGTTTTACATATTTCTTATTCACATCACTTCCATGGATTTCCATTTATTGTTTTTAAATTCTACACATTTCTTATCTAAAAGACTTCAATAGATTGAATCTACTTTTTCTATTTATATTTCTAAATACGTCTTTATAAATTGACTTCTCGTGTAGTTTACCTGGTCACATACTTATATAGCTTATATAACTTGAGGCTAATTATTTATCTATTTACAAATTTACTAGCATTTCAATGACTGGCTGCAAGTTGTAATGTTATATATTAAAGTACTTAATTACTTGCCTACTGTATAGTAACACGATGATCTCTGAGTGTATATTATTATATGTGGTGGATGAATTAGGTGAAAGGGAAACACAGGAAAGAGCTTGAATTATTTATTCCTCTTACGTTTCGGGCTACGCAGAACCCATCTTCAGAGTGAATGGAGTGGGTTCTGCGTAGCCCAAAACGTAAAAGGAATAAATGGGCTAAACATGAGGAAGAAGGTGGACCAGGAAAACCAAACCTCCTCTTAAGGATATGTCAGTACTGATAGACACCCAAGTTGCCAAATACCACTACCACCATTATTCACAGTTGCCAGATGACACCACCATCACCAAGCATAATTGCCAAATGCCACCACCACCACCCACAGTTGTCAAATGCCACCACCACAACCACCATTCACAATTGGCAGATGCCACCACCGGCACCCTCAGTTGCCAAATGCCACCACCGCCACCCTCAGTTCCCAAATGCCACCACCACAACCACCATTTAGTTGCCAAATGCTAACACCACCACCCACAGTTGCCAAATACCATCACCACCACCATCCAAAGTTGCCAGATTATCTAGTCAGTGATTGAAGTAATATATTTTTGTAGCGTAAAGATGGGGACTTAATCTAAATAAACTGTAAGTATTTGGTTCTCAGTGGTAACACACAATAATACACATTGAAAGCTTTGGATTAATTTGAATACATGAATTAATTAGGGTCTACAGTATTTAGTGTGCCAAAATGATTACACCTGACAATATAATACAGTGTTGGGCTACGGCAGTATTATATATATGATTAATTGTATTACTATAAATATTTTCTAACCTATCATTGTTTTTATTATTTTATTATTATTATTATTATTATTATTATTATTATTAGTATCAGTAGTATTAGTAGTATCATTATCACTATTACTATTATTATTATTATTATTATTATTATTTAATGTATACAGAATACCTCTGGGGTTTGTAGCAGATTCTTTCCTTTCTAATCCACCAACAAACTATTATTGACAGGAAAATAATTATATACACAAAATATTATATATTCTTTAAAAAATATAATACGAATGAACGAAGATGGTGTTTCTTTTTTATCTCCGCAAAAATACTATACCAATATAATACCAATATAATGTATTTATGTATGTATGTATGTATATACTCAGGAACATACCCCATAGCTGGCGGTGGCCGACTCGAGACAGAGACCGAACAGAAACAAAATTTAATGTTTCAATTAATAGGGTCCGGGACCATTTTCATGTTCCCTCGCCCCTTGCTCTGTCTCGTCTATTTGGTGAATTTTACAAGGGGAGGAGGATTCCTTACCTCCCAGCCCCATAAGGAAAAGTAGGACAGTACAAGAGAGACAAAAACGGCTAAGGTTGGGTAATGCATGACAAACCTTACTCTCTCTGGATAGGACCAGCCCTCACCCACGAATATAACACGAATATTTAATACAAATATAATATAGGCATATACTGTATATTGTATATATATATATATATATATATTGTATATATACAATATACATATATATATATATAAGGAAATATATTTAATTGTACGAACACAGAGCTAATTATATATTCTATTATATTTCAGTTACTCATGGAAATACATTTTCTTTGGAGGTTATTAAGAAGAAAACGTGTAATTAAGCGCTAGCTTAACCATTTGAAGATGAACGGCTAAGGTTGGGTATAGAATGCCAAACCTTGCTCTGGATAGGACCAGCACTCACCCACGAATATATAATACGAATATAATATAGGCATATATATATATATATATATATATATATATATATATATATATATATATATATATATATATATATATATATATATATATATATATATATATATAAAACCCTATAAGGAAATATATTTAATTTTACAAACACAGTTAATTATATATACTATTATATTTCAGTTACTCATGGAAATACATTTTCTTTGGAGATTATTAAGAAGAAAACGTGAAATTAAGCGCTAGCTTAACCATATGAAGATTATGACACATTTCGGCAGTTTATTCTGACTATCATTAGACGTTTTTATACAGCTTATGAAGGATCTGTGGGAATGATAAGGGCAAAGACTATCTCAATTAACCCACTGACTTCCATATAACCTTCCTAATCGGAGTAAAATCGTTTAATAATAGCCAGAAAACATAACAAATGCATAATCGGATCTTAAGGGGAGATGGGTCGTTTTTCTGGCCCCCGTCTCCCTCATGCTTAGCCCCATTAGTTTCGTGATTTTAAGACGTCCGGCCCATTAGCTTGGCGATTTTAAGACCTTTCGTTCCAATTTTTTGTCAATATTAAGACTTTTCGTGTCATTAAGGCGATTTTTCCTGGCGAGCGATAGCGAGCCTGTAATTTAAGAGCAGGCGGCTTTCAGCCAGGACATTGTTTTATCGAAAAATGTACAAGTTAATCGTGAAAGAGGTGTTTTGTTTTTAGCTTGGTGGAGGTCTAGGGAGGAAACTAAATAACATATGAATAAATTAATTAATAGAAAAAAAAAAAAACAGCCACCAGCCCCTTAAGACTGGTAAATGGGAGTAAGAGGGTTAAGGGGGGGGGAGTTTCTGGACCACCTTCTCCCTCATGTTTAGCCCCATTAGTTTTCAGATGTTAAGATGTTTGCCCCATTAGTTAGTCAATTGTTATACCTTTCGCCCCATTTCTACGTTAATATTTAGACCTTTCGTGCTATTTAGGTGTCGATGTTTGTCCTGGCGAACGATAGTGAGCCAGTAATTTTGGTAGAACCGGCCTTCGGCTGTGACAGTTTTTACCGAAAAATGTACAAATTTATCTAGAAGGGGGATCTAATGGAGTTTTTTATAAAGTTTGATGGAGGTCTAGGGAGGAAATTAGAAAAAATAAAAATAAAACAAAATAAATGAAAATATCCCCCCTTAATTTGACCACTTGCGAGTTTCAGGCTATAAGGAAGTTGGAGCCGTGAAAATCACAATTAAACCGAAATGCAATAATAATGTACGTTTCTGATGAATAAATGGTATGGTGAATTGGGTTTTATGCATTTATATATGTACTGCGACCGTATTTTAGCTGTAAATTCTGTTAAATATCGTTGTCTACAGCTCCAACTTCCTTATAGCCTGAAATTAACCCCTTCTGTACCGGTGCCGTCCTTTTATCTGTACTCTGGCTACTGCTAGACGATTTTATTCACATTAAAAAGGGCCTCCAGCAATTAACAGGCTTCGAAATATGTCACCTGACCCTTTTGACTACCACAGAGCCTTCTTAAACTGCACAAAATCGTGTAAATATAGCCAGAACAACATGAAAAAGACGTTGCCGGTACAGAAGGGGTTAACATACTTCCCACAGGTCCTTCCTAAGTTGTATAAAATCGTCTAATGGTAGCGTTAAGAGGGGATGGGCGTATTTAGTGGCGTATTTAATATTTAATCATCTTTTGTATTATTTTCATAGTTTCCTCCCTAGACCTCCATCAAGCTTAAAAAAACGGTTCCATGTCATCTCAACCAGTAGACCATTTCACCCAGTAGCTCTCAACCAGTGCCAAATTAACCCAGACCAACCAAACCAGTGCCAAAATATAGTACTAACCTAACCTAACCGTATTGGTTGATTTGGTACTGGTTGAGAGCTACTGGTTGAAATGGTCTACTGGTTGAGTTGGCCGGTCACCTAAAAAAACATCCCCAAGACCATCCTTAAAAATAAATTTGTACATTTTTCGATAGAAAAATTTCCCGGCCGAAGGCCGGGTCCTTCTAAATTACAGGCTTGCTATCGCTCGCCAGGAAATAATCAACACCTAAATGGCAGGAAAGGTCTTGATATTGATACAGAAATGGGACGAAATAGGTCTAAAAATTGACAAAATAATGGGGCGAACGTCCTAAAATCTCAAAACGAACAGGGATAAACATGAGGGAGAAGGGGTTTCTCTAATATAGTTTCCCAATAATATAATACCCCCTTCTCCCTCGTGTTTTGCCCCATTAGTTTGGCGATTTTAACACCTTTTTGCCCCATTTCGTTGTCAACTTTAAGACCTTTCGTGCCATTTAGGTGTCGATTTTTTTTCCTGGCGAGCGATAGACGAACTAAAATGTGTGTGATTTTGTGTTTTGTTTTGTTTTGTATTTTCTGTTGTGTTGTGATGTCCCTGTTCGGGCCCTGTCTTGAGTCGGGGGGACTCGAAAAAAAATAAGAAAAAAATAATAATCTGGGGTAAGTGCCATAGTACATACATACATACATACATACATACATACATACATACAATAATATCTAGCCCCATGGAAAACGAAGATTTTTTTTACCTATCACATAATTATTCATATATTAGTCAATGAACATATAGAACATTGGTGATAACTTAACACTTAAAGAGCGGGGCCCGACTTAAGTCCGTATCTAAAAAGCAGCAAGTTAGGAGCATTATTAAGGCTTTTAAAGGGTTAAAATCGAGTGCAAATGGCCGGGAGCGCAGCAGGCCACACGGCCGACACCCAGGCCTTACCGCTGCCCACTGACTTACGCTCCCTCTGTTCTCGAGATGCCGGCAGTGTAGCCAGTAGTGAGCGTAGCTGGAAAAAATATGCCGCTATATGCTAAACTCCCATGTTGGTGGTACCACTGCATCAAAACGACGAGTGCTACGTAGCTCGTTCTGGTCTCATTTTGAAGCTTGTAGCGCCTAGTTTTTTGCTGAATACATTTCTTTTCATGCAGATACTTGATTGATCATTCAGGAGGGCCTGAATATGCCCAAAATATCCCAAAAAACCCCGCTAGACGAGGGTTAAGGGGAGATGGGTCGTTATTCTGGTCCCCCTTCTTCCTCAAGTTTAGCTACATTAGTTTTCATATTTTAAGATGTTCGACCCATTAGTTTGGCGATTTTATGAGTCGTATTCTTAAACAATTCCTTCCCTTCGAAAATGAAAGGAAGGATTTTTTTTTCGATTTCGTATTCTTAAAAAAATCCTTCTCTTCAGGACCCCTTGTGAAGGGAAAATCCTTCCCACACTGGGCCAATTCTCGTCATTCTTCAGCAAAAAATGGAGCTACCGCCAGTCTCCAGCACAAATCTCATCATTTGATGGAGCTAGGATGCTTCCCGCACTGGGTGGGAAGCTCCATTTTTTGATGGAGGTAGATTGTCAGCCTCTTTACAGCTCACATTTAATCTCATTGATATCTCAAGTATATGACGTCGAAATATATATTTTGCTACATAATTGTGTGTTTTGATTGTGAGAAGGGCTGCGGATAGACATAAACTAAGTGAATTAATGCTAAAATAGCTACACCACTTGCAGCTAAATAACCACTTCCTATACCTACGCCACGGCGATTGGTATGAAGCAGGAGGAACTGTTTTTTCAGATGCCTATTTACTAAGAATCATTGAACAATATATTTAACCTAGCCTAACCTAACCTAGTATATTAGTGGACTATTTATGAATGTAAAATGTAAAAATATATTGTAACATTACCAAATTATTGAGATAACTACAGGTCTACCCGCATACACAGGATTATGCCTACCAAGCATTCTACAACCTCCGAAAAGTTCAAAATATTTCCTCATATATGCTCCAAATATAAAACACAATCACGCAAACTTGTAGATTGAGTCATATTGAAATATAAGTGTCGATATAAATCCATATTACTCTAAATTATTGGTGAAACAGCACAATATAAATGATCGTTTAGTGTCAAGGTAACGACAGGGGCTCCGTCAGGCTATAGCCTATATTTTGCGAAAAACTTCCTCATAGCTACTTATATAGCCTAAGCTTCACACGCAAAACATAGCAACAATAACGTATAGATTGGGTCCTATTACACAAAGTTTGTCAATATCAATCCATATTATTCCACAGTTTAAGTGAAACCACTGTTCTATAGCCAATGCCAAGGCGATTGGTATGAATCGAAAAAGTTCAAAATATAAATTTCCTCATATAAGCTTCAAATTTAAAAAAAAATTACACTAACGTGTAGATTGAGTCATATTGCATTATAATTGTAGATGTAAATTCATATTACTATACATTACAGTATAGGTGAAACGGACCAATATAGGCTAAGGTCGGACGTTGGTATTCTTGCGTCGGAGACTCACGCAGCCAGGACGCTTGGCGTGTGTGATAGAATTTGCCGGCGCTACTGACTGGAAACGGAGACTGGAGATTGGAGAATGACGAGAATTTGGCCCAGTGTGATACCCGCTTTAAACAGGGGAAAATATTGGAATTTGAAGGACTCTCACTAGGTAGGTCTTCAGTTTTCCCTTCGTCATTTTGTTCATAACATTCTTATATAATTGGAGACAGTGTGACTAATATTGGATTTGACCACTATGTAATTTTATTAACATGATATAATGCACGATATTGAAAATTATATTGAAAATAAAGTAATGTTATTACAAATTTTAGAAGACTCCACTGATCTCGGCGTGAATTCGCGTGCGGACGATTCGGGCAATTTCGGGCTGCCAGCTGATAGCCTATTCCTCATCTTATACATATTTTGATTATTATTGATTTTCATTGGTTTACTGATGTAGCACTTTCAAAGCATCAATTTTGTGCACGGTGTGACTATATTTTGGCACGTGTTAATACAATAAGTGTCACCCCCCCCCCCATTACAGTTGTCATCATCATATATTATATTGCCAGCAGGGGGCAAATAACAGAAAAAATAACCGGTAAAATAGACGGGAACGTAACCACGAGCGCACTACCTATGTAAACATGACGACCGTACACCCGGATACATCCTTCACGATTCACGAAGGATGTAGTATCCTGGTGTACGGTCATCATGTTTAGATAGGCTGTGCGCTTGCGGTTACGTTTTAGAGTATTTTGACTGCTTTGTTTAAGTAATTTGCCCCCTGCTGGCAAAATACCTATATATGATGATGACAATAAGTCATGGGGGAGTGAGGGGGGCCCTCAAATAATGTTGTATCCCACGGCAGTTAATATAGACGGAAACGTGATCGCGAGCGTGCGAGTAGTGTAAACAAGGCAGGCGATAAGCTCGAAATTCCTGGAATACTACATCCTTACCTTTATTACTTTATGTTATAGAAAGTCCGAGTTACCTTTTCACTATAATATTTTTCCTGATTTTCATAGCCTTGTACACTATCAGGGAGCGTGTTTTTAGATTATTCGGTAGCTACCGGGTATCTTAACTACAGTTCAAGGAGACTACAGCAGCAGTTTGCACGCTCTCTGCGTTTAATTGTAATTTGACAGTGTTTGATGTTCAAACACCCCCCCTGGACATAATTGTCATCATCATATTCATATATAATGCCAGCAGGAGGCAAATAACCACTCGCCGAGGGATGATTTCAGAAAAAAGTGGTAAAATCTGACGCATAGAGCGTGCTAATATTGCCGCAGTGTCTGCTTGAATATTGTCATCATATTAGCCTAATCAAAACAAAATCCCTTGAAAAACATATTTGTAAACAGTAGCCTATTCAATACTATTGGTTGTGAGTACAATTATAGGCTACCCTAATTTTTCATTACAGTATATCCTAGCCTAATCCCTCTACTTTCTTTAAATATCCAAACAATATAACTTAACCTGAGAACCTAAGATAGGCCTAGGCTATGCTAACATACAGCGTTTGATTATGCCGAGTGTATAGGCTAACTTACTAACATTGGTAGTAGCTAAATATCTGGTAGGCTAAAAGAAAATTTATAAGATTAGAGCCCAAAATTGCTAATGAAAAAATGTGCCTACTTATTTTGGGCTGTATACAGTATGGTATGAGATTTTGTTGAAAACTTGGGCTTGTTCTTGATCCCTGGCAAGCCTCAAAACCTGAATTTTCAAACTTATTACATCAACATGTGTCAAAATGTAGTCACACTGTGCACAATATTAATGCATTGAAAGGACTGAATCAGCAAAGCAATAATAGTCAAATATAGCCTACTCAATGTTTATAAGGAAAACCCCACTAGTCACCAGAGTCCCCCGCACACTGTTTCAAATAAAATTTGTGGATTTTATGTCTGAATTTACTTTATATCCTTAGTATTCTCTAGTCTCGAAGGTTAGGAATAATTATGGTACTGTATTATTACATACAGTACATACAGTGTTGGAACATCAGTGCTTCCAGCAGCTGTGGTGGGTGGATCGGTATCAGTCATTATTATGATCAGTATGGCAGTGGTGGACAAGTCCCTGTCAGTTTTTAGTGTGTACGGGTCAGCGAAAGAACGTGACACCGGATCTAATTGCACATTATATTGGGCTGCACAAGGAAGGCCAGTTAGTGAAACAAATAGTGCAAGCCACTGGTGTATGTGAGTAATCGGTAAGAAATTGGGCGAGGCCTTACAAAGATATTTGCCTAACTACATGGTAACCTAGCCTTTGCCAAACTATATGATAGCCTAGCCTTTGAGGGGAGAGTAAAGAACATAAGAATATCACCCAATCTTCAAAACTATACTAATGGATAGCTAATATGATGAATAACCTACTCATTGATGCCTAAATCATAACTATTGGTGATTCATCTTTTATTCAGATAACCCAAGAACAAAAATCAATTTAAAACTTGGAAGAATCTTATTTAAAGGTTCAGTATTATCCAAGCAACCTTCCGCGGCGATTTGCACGCTCTGGGCCATGACCGTTAAGTTCACTTCTATTATGTCCGCTTCTTAGGTTGAGGGGGGCCTCACCTTCCCAGGAATTACTGTCATCAATATACAGTATATATTGTTTGCAGAAGGGCAAATAACAAATAATGGTAAGGGTTGTGTTAGCGGGCGTACTGTCCACTTTGTTTACAGTCGCACGCTCGCAGTTACATTCGCGTCTAATTTCATTGCTGTTATTTGCCCCTGCTGGTAATATGTATGATAATGACAACAAATCATGGGGATGATGGGGGGTGAGCCCCCCTCAAACCATTATTGTATCCCACGGCAAAACAATTTACCCAACACCTGGCCGTGGGATACAATAATGGTTTGAGGGGTGCTATGTCCCCTCACCCCCCATGACATTGTCATCATCATATACAGTATATTACCAGGGGCAAATAACAGCAGTCAAATTAGACGTGAATGTAACTGCGAGTGTGCGAATATGGAAACAAAGCAGGGGGTACGCCCGCTAACACAACCCTTACCAAAATAGGGAAGGATGTCATGTTGTGCGCTCGCACTTACATTCCCGTCCATTTCGACGCTATATTTTCTGCTATTTGCCCCCTCTCATTACTGCATGAATACTAGGTTAGGTTAGGTTAGGTTGTTTGGTTAGGCTAATGTATTTTTATATCCAAAGGCATCCGCATAGTGTAAACAAGGTGGGCGGTACTGCCGGTACACCCGGTAACTACATTCTTGCCCAAAATAATGTATAAAAATAAAAACCGGTCAAATTAGATAATTAATAAATAAATATTGGTAGCCTAAATATAAACATTGAAAAAAACTTGTTTCAATAGCACAGTAAATCTACTATGGGCCATGAATTGCAATTTTTACCAAATTGGGCAAGATCAAATATGGCCTATCTTTTATTTTTTGTTCGCTGAATAGAAAACAAATCTAGCCTAGGCCTATATAATATATAGGCTAGGCCTACATAAGTTCAAGTTAGTATTTGAACTCGGCACACCAGAATATGTCAGGCTATAATGTGTATTGAACTTTGAAGGTAAATATTTCTCAATAGTGGGTTATTGTACGATTCCTATAGCCTAGTTGTTAAGTTTTGGTCAGAAATGGAAGACTTGACCTTGTAATTGAAAAGTGCTCATGCTTGATATACGGTACACTAATTCGCACTACATTCGGCTAATCTAATTTATTTCCATCCCTGTTTCTTATCATATCAGTTTACTTTATATGTAATTATATTCTTGGATAATAGGCTATAGGCTAGGTCTAAATACTACAACAGAATATGGCTTGTTGGTGTAGGCTACATGCGCGATTTAGAGCTAGGATCCTGTATTTATTAATATGTTGACAATTTATTCTTGTGTTTGTGCAAGTCAACATAATATGCTTTGAAGACAATATTTGTGGTCTAAATCATGTTTTGGGCAACAATAATGCAAGTCAACCCTTCTTCTTCTTATTGTTTAAAAGTGCAGTTTGCTTGGAGGGTTGTCTCCAGAGTACTGCACAGGCGTTTAGATGGAACAGAATAAGAATAGAAGGGGAAGATCATAGAATGAGGAATGAAAAACTACTCAAAATTAGTCACTGAAGCCCCCCAACCGCGTCAAGGAGAGTAGTATCAGGGGGGAAGTCAACCCTTGGAAACGTTTGTTTGACAAGGTTTGTTTACTACTTCAGGTATACCAACTGGTGCGCGCCTGTGGAACAGAGCTACCAACACTTCCGAAAAAAATTCCTTCCAAGGAATTCTTTAAGAATACCGAAGGGAAAGAAAATTCCTTGGAAGGGAAAGGAAAGTTAAGGGAAGGTATGGGTTTTTAAGAATACGACTTATTTTGTAGATCTTTCATGCTATTTAGGTGTCGATTTTATCCCTGGCTAACGATAGTGAGCCTGTAATGTTTGAAGAACCCATTTTCTACCGAAAAATGTACAAATTAATCTAGAAGGGGGATCTAATGGGATTTTTTGTTTTAATTTGATGGAGGTCTAGGGAGGAAACTAGAAAAATTATGAATACATGCAAAAATCGCCCAAAAAGTGAACCATCTCCCCTTAACTGTGACATACGCGTCCTGATCCTCCCTCAAGGCGTTATAAAGGAGAGATATAGGTAATTTTTTCTGGACCCCCTTCTCCCTCATATTTTAGTCCCATTAGTTTTAGGAGATTTTGAGACTTTCGGCCCCATGAGTTTGTCGATCTTAAGATCTTTCGTGCCATTCAGGTGTCGATTCTCCTGTAACTTAGAAGAATCGGACTTTGGCTAGACCTGTTGTTGCTTGATTTCCTTCCTTTGTACTCTCTCTCTCTTCTACTTTACTGTCCTATTCTTCCACTATAAACTGTCCCTGTCTAGTAGTATTAAGGCCGGACCACCTAGTTGGGACCGCAAGGTCTGTGTGGTCTGAGTATCAGTGTTTTGTTGTTGTTCTTGTTCTTGTTCATCATCATCATCATCATCATCTTCTTCTATTATCAGGTACACTTCAGTTTCACCCTCTTAAGAATAATAGCTAATTTTCCTCTTACCCCCCCCCTCTCCTCTTCCTCCTCCTCCTAATCCTTCTTCTTCTTTTTCCTACTCCTCCTCCTTCTTCTTCTATTTCCTCCTCTTCCTCCTCCTTCTTCTTCTTCTTCTATTTCCTCCTCCTCCTCCTCCTTCTTCTTCTTCTATTCTTCTTCTATTCCTTCTTCTTCTTCTATTTCCTCCTCCTCCTCCTCCTTCTTCTTCTTCTATTTCCTCCTCCTCCTCCTTCTTCTATTTCCTCCTCCTCCTCCTTCTTCTTCTTCTTCTATTTCCTCCTCCTCCTCCTTCTTCTTCTATTTCTTCCTCCTCCTCCTCCTCCTTCTTCTTCTTCTTCTTCTATTTCCTCCTCCTCCTCCTCCTTCTTCTATTTCTTCCTCCTCCTCCTCCTCCTTCCTCTGGAACTCTCTCCCTCAACCTGTCTTTCCCTCATTCTACGACTTAAACTGCTTCGAGCTTCAGTTTGACAATATACCTTGAACTTACCTCTCTATCACTCTTTCAACATTTGGGGAGACACTTGGTACAGGCATATTTCCCCTTTGTCTCCTTCATACACATAGCAGAAAAAACACATTATTCTCTCTCACTCTAATTCGTTGTTCTTAAACACATCCCCCCCCCCCTTCTCTCTCTCTTTAACTATTACTCACACTCACACACTCTCTCTCTCACTCTCTAGCTCACTCTTTCACTCTCTCTCTTTCACTCATTCTCTCTCTCTCGTTCCGGCACCACATTTTAAGTGTTCCTCATAGACGCTATTGAAGCTTGTCGTTAGTGCAATCAACCCCTATCTCTCTCTCTCTCCGTGTTTATCCCATTTTCTCCCTAACTCTAACTTTCTCTCTCTCTCTCTCTCCGTGTTTATCCCATTTTCTCCCTAACTCTAACTTTCTCTCTCTCTCTCTCTCTCTCTCCGTGTTTATCCCATTTTCTCCCTAACTCTAACTTTGTCTCTCTCTCTCTCTCTCTCTCTCTCTCTCTCTCTCCGTGTTTATCCCATTTTCTCCCTAACTCTCTCTCTCTACATTAGTACTAATACAACATTTCTCAACTTCGCTATTTACTATCTATGAATTTCCCAGCATCCTCAACTAAATTTCATACCGAACTTAGTCGGAGGGAGTGGGGGGTGGGGAGAGAGCCTTCTGTTTCCCTGTCTTCACCTTAGCATTAACCCCTTCTGTACCACCGACGTCCTGTTCATGTTGTTCTAGCTAATATTGGGACGATTTTGTGCAGTTTAAGAAGGATCTGTGGTAGTTGCATGGGTTAAGTGAGATAGTTCGAAGCCTGTTGCTTGCTGGAGGCCCTTTGTAAACTGAATAAAATCGTCTAATGGTAGCCAGAGTAAAGTTAAAAGGACGGCACCGGTACTGTAAGGTTAGTTAGTTCAAATAGGACTGCAGAGGCTATCAACCCTTCTGGATTATTAAGCCAGCACACTGTAAGTCAAGAATAACGTCCAGACTGGAGCCCCTTTACGAGAACCCCAGTCCCTTGGCTACTGTAAGGGTCAAGTCCGGACTGTCTAGTAGGGACCGCAAGTTCTGTGCAGTCTGTGTATCCAAGTAACTCTATGTAATTCTCTCAAACATACAGTTATAGGAAAGATGCGCAATATAGCCAATAATGATCTCACTCACTCTTTCTCTCTCTCTCTTTCTTTTGGTCTCTCTCTCTCTTTCTTTTGGCCTCTCTCTCTCTCTCTCTATTTCTTTTGATCTCTCCTCTCTCTCTCTCTTAAAACACCCATAACTACCCTCTACACACATCGCAAACAAACACCCAACCTCTTTATTATAGAGATAGATGGATATAGATATTTTTCTCTGTTTATCGCCCTCCCCTTCCCAATTCCACGAAGCTCCCTTAATTGTCGTATTGATAGCTATAAAAACCAATAAATAACCCCCCATGGAGA
>CM064488.1:888628-968628 GCA_032716605.1 Paralithodes platypus
GAGAGACAGACAGAGTTACACATAAGATATTCAGACCACACACACCATAAAAACAGTAGGAGAGGAGGAGAGGAGAGGGGGAAGAGATGCGGGAGAGAGAGAGAGGAAGGGAAGAATCGCTTTTAAATTTTCGGTAGTGATAATTTGTGTCGTAATTTTCAGATTCACGCCTTCTTTCCTTCCTTCCTTCCTTCCTTCCTCCTTTCCTTCCTTCCTTCTTTCCTCCCTTCCTTCCTTCCTTCCTTCCCTCCTTCTTTCCTCCCTCCCTTCCTTCCTTCCTTCCTTCCTTCCTTCTTTCCTTCCTTCCTTCCTTCCTTCCCTCCTCCTTTCCTTCCTTCCTTCCTTCTTTCCTCCCTTCTTACCTTCCTTCCTTCCTTCCTTCTTTCCTCCCTCCCTTCCTTCCTTCCTTCCTCCTACCTCCCTTCCTTCCTTCCTACCTTCCTTCCTTCCTACTTTCCTTCCTTCTTTCCTCCCTTCCTTCCTTCCTTCTTTCTCTCCTTTCCTTCCTTCCTTCCTTCCTTCTTTCCTCCCTTCCTTCCTTCCTTCCTTCCTTCCTTCCTTTCTTTCTTTCTTCTTCCTTCCTTCCTTCCTTCCTTCCTTCCACCCTTCCTCCTTCTTTGCTTCCTTCATCCCTCCCTCCCTTTCTTCCTTCCTTCCTTCCTTCTTCATATATTCTCTTTTCCTCACTTTATCAGCTCTCTTTCGCTCCCGCCTTCGTTTCCTGCTGCGCCGTCTCTTAATCCCTTCATCTCTCTCTCTCTCTCTCTCTCTCTCTCTCTCTCTCTCTCTCTCTCTCTCTCTCTCTCTCTCTCTCTCTCTCTCCAGAATAAGGGGGGACCTGTGTAATCCAAGAAAATTAAAATTAAATTATGGTTTTTGTTTTGTTGTAGCTCTCTTAAAGGGGGAGGTACTCGCTTTTCTGGACCCCCTTCTCCCTCATGTTTAGCATATTAGTTTGGAGGTTTTAAGACGTTAGTTCTGTTAGTTTGATGATTTTGAGACCTTTCGCCTCATTTCCGTTGTCAATATTAAGACCTTTCGTGTCATTTAGATGTCGATTTTTTCTCCTGACGAGCGAGAGCGAGTCTGCAATTTTTGAAAGACATTTTTATCCCGAAAAATGTACAAATTTATCTTGGAAGGGGGTCTAGGGGGTGTTTTTTTAAGATTGAGGGGGGTCTAGCGAAGAAACTCAAAAATAAATAAATACACAAGTACAGTATATAGAGCAGAAAAACAACCACTACCCCCTTAACCCCGTGACCTGTTTTGGTTCTGTCCTTTTCTATCTTTCTCTGGCTTGTATCCATTTGGCCCCATTCAGCTTACTGTTTTTCAGACGTTTATCCCCATCCAGGTGTCAATTTTTTACTGGTGTGCGGTAGCGAGCCAGCATATTTTTTATTTTTGTTTGACAGCAGGCTAAATTTGTACATTTTTCGATAGAAAAATGTCTCCGGCGAAGCCGGATTTCTTCATATAATGCCGGCTCGCTATCGCTCGCCAGGAAGAAATCGACACCTAGATGGGGATAAACGTCTTAAAATAGTTGGTTGAATTGGGGCCGAATGGATACAAGCCAGAGAAAGAGAGAAAAGGACAGAAATAACAAAAAGCAGGTCACCCCCCTTAACACAAAGCAGGTCACCCACCTTAACACAAAGCAGGTCACCCCCCTTAACACAAAGCAGGTCACCCCCCCTTAACACAAAGAAGGTCACCCCCCTTAACAAAAAGCAGGTCACCCACCTTAACACAAAGCAGGTCACCCCCCTTAACACAAAGCAGGTCACCCCCCTTAACAAAAAGAAGGTCACCCACCTTAACAAAAGCAGGTCACCCCCTTAACAAAAGCAGGTCACCCCCTTAACAAAAGCAGGTCACCCCCTTAACAAAAGCAGGTCACCCCCTTAACAAAAGCAGGTCACCCCCTTAACAAAAGCAGGTCACCCCCCTTAACAAAAGCAGGTCACCCCCTTAATAACAAAAGCAGGTCACCCCCCTTAACACAAAGCAGGTCACCCCCTTAACACAAAGCAGGTCACCCCCCTTAACAAAAAGCAGGTCACCCCCCTTAACACAAAGCAGGTCACCCCCCTTAACACAAAGCAGGTCACCCCCCTTAACAAAAGCAGGTCACCCCCCTAACACAAAGCAGGTCACCCCCCTTAACCAAAGCAGGACACCCCCCTAACCAAAGGAGGTCACCCCCCTTAACACAAAGCAGGTCACGCCCCTTAACACAAACAGGTCACCCCCCTTAACACAAAGCAGTTCACCCCCCTTAAGAAACAAAGCAGGTCACCCCCTTAACAAAAGCAGGTCACCCCCTTAACAAAAGCAGGTCACCCCCTTAACAAAAGCAGGTCACCCCCTTAACAAAAGCAGGTCACCCCCTTAACAAAAGCAGGTCACCCCCTTAACAAAAGCAGGTCACCCCCTTAACAAAAAACAGGTCACCCCCCTTAACACAAAGCAGGTCACCCCCCTTAACACAAAGCAGGTCACCCCCCTTAACACAAAACAGGTCACCCCCCTTAACACAAAGCAGGTCACCCCCCTTAACAAAAAACAGGTCACCCCCCTTAAACCAATTCACCTTGACAAACCCCAGAATAAGAGTGGGCCTAATCCAAGAATTATAACAATTAAATTATGGTCTTTGTTTGGGCTCTGTCCTGCACCGCGTCGTCTTTTTAATTGTCTTCTAGCTACATTTAGAGGGTTATGTCCAGTTTAAGAAGGACCTGTGGCAGTGAATATGGTTAAGGGGAGATGGGTTGTTTTTCTAGACCCCCTTCTCCCTCATGTTTAGCCCCACCAGTTTGCAGATTTTAAGATGCTTGCCCCATTAGTTTGTCGATTGTAAAACCTTTCGCCCCATTTCTTTGTAAATATTAAGACCTTTCGTGCTATTTAGGTGTCTATTTTTTTCATGGCGAACGATAGTGAGCCTGTAATTTTGGAAGAACAGGCCTTTGGCCGGGAAATGTTTCTACCCAAAAGTGTACAAATTAATCTAGAAAGGGGATTTAATATGGATTTTTTTTTTTTTTTTTTTAAAGTTTGATGGAGGTCTAGGGAGGAAACTAGAAAAATAATAAATATATGAAATAATCGACCCAAAAATAAACCCCTCCCCCCTAAGTGAGATAGTTCGAAGCCTGGTAATTGCTGGAGGCCAATTTTAAACTGCATAAGATCGTCTAATAGCAGCCTGAGTAAAGTTAAAAGGACGTCACCGGTACTGAGAGGGTTAATTTATGTATGTATGCATGTATGTATGTATGTATGTATGTATGTATGTATGTATGTATGGTTGTGATGAATTCCTTTCTACATGTCTCCATTCCTAACACCCCACAACTATCACCTCTGCAGCAACCCTCCACTCCTGCTCCCCCCCCCCAGCCCCCCCCCCCTCCCCCCTTTTTCTGGTGTGATGGGAGTTTCTTATGTAAACACGAGATCTTCCATAACAGTTACTGTCATCCCCCCCCCCCCTCCCTCTCTCTCGCTCTCTCTCTCTCTCTCTCTCTCACTATCTCTATCTCTCTCACTCTCCTCTCTCTCTCTCTCTCTCTTTGCCATCCTTTCCTTCCACTGTACCTTATTCTCGGGTTAGCTATCTCTACTAGAATTAAGTGCTGACCACCTCGTTTGGATCGTAAGGTCTGACGTGTGGCCAGTGTATCTATGTAAATATATATAATTCTCTCTCTCTCTCTCTCTCTATCTACCTATCTATCTATCTATCTATCTATCTATCTATCTATCTATCTATCTCTATCTACCTATCTACCTATCTATCTATCTATCTATCTATCTATTTCTCTCTATCTACCTATCTATCTATCTATCTATATATCTCTCTCCCTCCCCCCACCTCTCTCTCTCTCTCTGTGGTTGAGAGCAATACAATTCACGTCTTTAATAAGAGACTAAACATATATCTAGAAAGGGTTGGAGTAATATTGTATGTGTAGCCTATGTATATTGTATGTGTAGCCTATGTGTATGTACTGTATATGTTTATGTATATAAGTGTGTGTATGTGGGTTTTTTTTGTCTATGTGAATGAGGGAGACAAAAGGCAAAACTGCCTGCAACGAGGGCCTCCCCCAGATTTCAAAGCGTGACAGGGCCGAAATCAAGGGACGTTCGAGCTAAAATGCCTGGACACACGGAGTTTGAAGCAATTTAAGTCATAGGAAGAGGGAAAGACTGATTCTGGGAGAGAGTTCCAGAGCTCAGCAGTTGAATAGAAGAAAGTCTGGGAATAACATTTCACTCTTGGGTTGGAGAGTTGCACAGAGTAGGGGTGGGATTGTGTTGCAAGGCGGGTACTACGTACCCTACGTAGAGGAGGTGGTATACACTGGGAAAGCTCCGAGGAACACTGATTATTGTAGTAGCGATAGAATAGCGAGAGAGATGCAACATTGCGGCAAAGAGAGAGAGATTGCAGAGAGTTGGTGAGTGGACGGGAGTTAATGATACGAAAGGCTTTCCTTTCTACTTTATCTAGGAGTGCGGTGTGAGAGGATCCTCCCCACACAGATTATGAGAAGAGAAATGCTTAAGAAATTTGGAAGCAAGAATAGTTTCAAAACTTTAGAGATACAAGAGATGAGAGCAATTGGACGATAGTTGGAGGGTTGAGAGCGGTCACCCTTCTTTGGGAAAGGTTGCATGAGAGCAAACTTCCAGAAAGAAGGAAAGACGTTAGAGGAGAGACAGAGACGAAAGAGTTTGCCTAGGCAGGGAGTCAGCACGGAAGCACAGTTTTTAAGTACAACAGGAGGAACACCGTCCGGATCGTACGCCTTCTTAGTATTAAGCTCAGAGAGGGTAGAAAGTACATCTTTAGAAGTGATTAGGATATTAGGCATAAGTAGGAGAGAGGAGGGTGGAGAGGGAGGAATAGCACAGGAATCATCCACGGTAGAGTTTCTGGCAAAAGTTTGAGCAAAGAGTTCAGCTTTGTCAGAGGAAGAAGTGATGGTTGTGCCATCAGAGTGGAAAAGGGGAGGGAAAGACGAGGAAGAAAATTTGTTGGAGAGGTTTTTGGCTAGATGCCAGAAAGCTTGGGAAGAGCTAGAGTTGGATAGTTCAGTGCATTTATTATTGATGAAAGAGTGCTTGGCAAGTCGAAGAACAGATTTGGCTTGATTCCGGGCAGAAACATAAGAAGAATGAGATTCTTGAGTTTTAAGGCGTCGGTACCGTTTGAATGCTTCTTCCTTGTTGCGAACAGCTGTAGAACAGGCGTGAGTAAACCAAGATTTATTTGCATTAGACTGAGAGAAAGAAAATGGAATGTATGCCTCCATGCCCGAGAGGATTACCTCGGTAATGCGTTCAGCGCCAAAGTGCCACAAGCGCCGCCGGCTGGGAGGATCGGATGGCCGTACTGAAGAGATAGGACAGGTGACGGAGATAAGTTTATGGTCGGAGGAGCCCAAAGGAGAGAAAAGATTGACAGTATAAGAAGAAGGGTTAGAAGTCGGAAATAAGTCAAGAATGTTGGGCCGATCTCCGAAGCGATCCGGGATACGGGTGGGTTGCTGGACCAGCTGCTCTAGGTCATTTATGATAGAAAAGACGTAGGCTTGTTCACCAGGTGGGTCAGCAGAGTGAGAGGAGAGCCATTGGCGGTGGTGAACGTTGAAATCTTCTCAGATGGAGATTTCAGAGAAGAGAGAGATAGATAGAATGTCTTCCACTTTAGAGTTTAGATAGTCGAAGAATTTGGGAAAGTCGGTAGAGTTAGGGGAAAGATAGACAGCACAGAAATATTTAGTATGAGAATGAGCCATAAAGTTGAGAATTCAGAGGAGTCGAAATCGGGAACACGAGAGCAAGTGAGTTTGTTGTGCACGTATGCACAACATCCGCATTTGGCTTTGAAACTAGGATAGAGAAAGTAGAAGGATACAGAGAAGGGGCTGCTGGCAGTTGCTTCAGACACCTGAGTTTCGGTGAGGAAAAGAAGATCAGGTTTGGAGGAGGAGAGATGGTGTTCGATAGAGTGAAAATTAGAGGAAAGGCCGCGAATATTGCAGAAGTTGATAGTAAGAGTGACAGGCCATGGTCCAGAGCATTTAGAGGGGTCGTCAGGGCATGTGTGGGGGTATTTATGTTCCCCCCCCCCCCCTGGGGACTCCGAGGCTGGGCCTGTGTTCATCATCATTTTTTGTTTTTAATAATTATGAAGGAGGAAGTGTAGTGTGCATGTTAGGTGTAGTGAAGTAGATAGGAGGAGGAGGGGTTTGTGAGAGCATGCTGGACTACTCTCAGTGTAAGTGAGGCACAAAGGGAATCAGTAAGAGAGGCCAAACAAATGAAACAGGAGTTCCAGCGATTCCTTATCAGATGCCCACAGCCTCTCCTGGGTATAGCTCTGTTCGATTGGTGCCTACAATCTACCCCCATTCCCCCCTATTAGTCGCCTTGTACGACACGCAGTAGGACGCGTGGGGCATATTCTTTTTTTCCTCCACCATAAGATGGAGGCCCCCTTACCCCCAGGGGGTATATGTGTATGTATATCTATATGCATACAGTATATGTGTTGTGTTCGTGTGTATTTATATATGTGTATGTGTGTGTCTATGTATGCGTATGTCTTATACTGTATAATTATGCAGTATGTATGTATGTATGTATGTATGTATGTATGTATGTATGTATGTATGTGTATGGGTAGAATGAATGTGTATTTTGTATGTATGTATGTATGTGTATATGTATGGGTAGAATGAATGTGTGTTTTGTATGTATGTATGTATGTATGTATGTATGCATGCATGTATGTATGTATGTATGTATGTATGCATGTATGTATGTATGTATGTACTCAGGCACATATACCCCATAGCTGGGGGTGGCCGACTCGAGACAGAGCTCGAACAGAACCAACACATGTATGTACTACCAACGACAAAGGTTCGATCCCCTTAACTGCCACGCTGTGAATATATATATATATATATTATTATTTTATATTTAAGGCCGGACTTCCTAGTAGGGTTTGCAAGGTCTGTATATCTATGTAACTCTATGTAACGATAATACCCAGGTTGCTTGCACCCGGTAAATACACAAAGTCTCATAACTCTACGGTCCTTCCCATAACATTTCATTATCTCGTGATACAGTCGACTTTCCTTCAGTAATCTCTTCGTCTCTCCTTCCTTCCTTCCTTCATTTCTTCCTTCCTTCATTTCTTCCTTCTTTCAACCCTTCCTTCCTTTCTTCCTTCCCTCCCTCCCTACTTCCCTCAACTCTTCCTTCCTTCCTTCTAACCTTCCTTCCTTCCTTCCTCCCTCCCTTCCTTCGTTCCTTCAACCCTTCCTTCCTTCAACTCTCTCTCCCTTCCATTCTTCCTTCCATCAACCCTTCCTTCCTTCCTTCCTTCTTTCTTTCCTTCCTTCCCGTCTGCCTTCCTTCTTTCAACCCTTCCTGCCTTTCTTCCTTCCTTCATTCCTCCAACCATTCCTTCCTTCCTTCCTTTCTTTCCTCAACCCTTTCCTCTTTCTTTCATTCTTTCCTTCCTTCCTTCCATCCCTCCTTCATTTCTTCAATCCTTCCTTCCATTCCTTCTTCGTTCCTTCCTTCAACCCCTCCTTCCTTCCTTCCACCCTTCCTTCCTTCCTTCCTTCCTTCCTCCCTCCTTCCTGTCTTTCTTTCTTTCTTTCTTCCTTCCTTCCTTCCGTCCGTCCTTCCTTCCTTCCTTCCATCAACCCTTCCTTCCTTCCTTCTTTATTCAACCCTTCCCTCCCTCCTTTCTTCCTTCAACCTTTCTTTCCTTCCTTCCTTTAACCCTTCCTTCCTTACCCTTTTTCTTCAACCCTTTCTTCTTTCTTTCCTTCCTTCCCTCCTTCCTTCCTTCCTTCCAACCTTCCTTCCTTCCTTACCTTCAACCCTTCCTTTTTTCCTTCATTCAACCCTTCCTTCCTCCTTCCTTCCTTCCTTCCTTCCTTCCTTCCTTCCATCCATCCTTCCTTCGTTCCTTCCTTCCTCGTATATTTCGTGACCACTGGCAAATGTCTGTTTATCGTTTGTTTGTTTGTTTGTTTGTCTGTTTGTTTGTTTATCTGTCTGTTTGTTTGTTTACCTGTCTGTTTGTTTGTTTACCTGTCTGTTTGTTTACCTGTCTGTTTGTTTACCTGTCTGTTTGTTTATTTACCTGTCTGTTTGTTTGTTTACCTGTTTGTTTGTTTACCTGTTTGTCTGTTTACCTGTCTGTTTGTTTTTTACCTGTTTGTTTGTTTACTTGTGTGTTTGTTTACCTGTTTTTCGTTTACCTGTTTGTTTGTTTACCTGTTTGCTTGTTTGTTTACCTGTATGTTTGTTTGTTTAATTACCTGCAAGAAAGAAATGCTCCCAAACCCCTTAGAATTAAAAAATGCCCCCGAGACTAACAAAAGGCCCGCAGACCCCCTTCAAGGCAAAAACAAGAAGGAAAAAGAAAATAAGAAAATAAAAAGCCCCCAGTCCCCCTTCAAAATACAAAATGCCCCCCCCCCCCCCCCCCCCCCGAGACCCCTTCAAATTTACAAACGTCCCCCAGACCCCCTTCAGATTAAAAAAAAAAACACCTCCAGACCCCCTTCAAATTAAAAAAACGACCCCCAGACCACTTCAAATTTATATAACACCCCCAAGACCCCCTTCAGATTAAAAAACACCTCCAAGACACTCTTCAAAGTAAATAAAACGCTCTCTATCGCTTGATCAGAAAAAAACTACACCAGAATGGGGTGAATCGTCTCCTAATCACCAAAACTAATGGGAGGAATCATATTATGATCGCTAAACTGATGGGGTGCAACGTCTTAGTTCAATATTGATTAGGTACAAAGACCAACTCATTAAACAATCAAATGGTCTATGACTTTGATCTCTCTCGCTCTCTCTCTCTCTCTCTCTCTCTCTCTCTCTCTCTCTCTCTCTCTCTCTCTCTCTCACTAATAATAATAATAAATGGTTAAGCATCAGTAGTATGCAATATTTCTCAACTTACTTCTTTACTATGCATTTACCAGTAGAAATGTTTTCATTCTGCTGGGGACCTAGTTTCCACAACTAAAGGTTATGTCGACTTAAAGGTCAGAGGGTGTGGTGGGTGGGGAGAGAGCCTTCTGCTTTGCTGTCCTTACCTTCCACTTTGTAGCAAATTCTATGTTAGCATTAAGTCCGGACTGCCTAGTAGGGACTGCAAGGTCTGTGCATGGTCTGTGTATTTATGTAACTATCTCTCTCTCTCTCTCTCTCTCTCTCTCTCTCTCTCTCTCTCTCTCTCTCTCTCTCTCTCTCTCTCTCTCTCTCTCTCTCTCTCTCTCACGACAACCCAACACGCAACCATCACCACATCAAACACAATCACCACCACCACCACCAACAACCATAACAACAACAACTACTACTACTACTTCTACTACTACTACTACTACTACTACTACAACACCAATCACTACTATCGCCACCACCACCACCAACAACAAGAACACCAACACCACCATCACAACCACACCACCATCACAACAACAACACCAACACCACCATCACAACCACACCACCATCACAACAACAACACCACCACACCACCATCACAACAACAACAACAACACCAACACCACCATCACAACCACACCACCATCACAACAACAACAACAACAACAACAACAACAACACCACCATCACAACCACACCACCATCACAACAACAACAACAACACCAACACCACCATCACAACCACACCACCATCACAACAACAACAACAACAACAACAACAACAACATGTAATGTATGTTAGTTTGTCCCCAAGGCTAACAAAAACACCTTCCCAGACTGCCTTCAAACTAAGACAAATGTCCACCCAGACCTCCTTCAAGCTAAATTTATACATTTTTCGATAGAGAAATGTCTCGACCGGAGGGCAATTTCTTTAAAGTTTACAGGCTCGCTATCGCTCATCCAGAAAGCATCGACACCTGAATGGGGTGAAATATGTTATTATCGTCAAACTAATGGGGTGAAACGCCTTCAAATCTCCAAACTAGTGGAGCGAAAAAGGGGAGCTCCAAAAAGACACCACTCGGTTCGAATAGGATTAAACACGACACTACCCATCCTAAAACCCACACACACACACACACTTATACACACACACACACACTTATACACACACACACACACACACACAAACACTTATACACACACACACACACAAACACTTATACACACACATACACATACACATATACAGACACACACTTATACACACACACACACACTTATACACACACACACACACACACAAACACATATACACACACACACACACACACAAACACTTATACACACACATACACATACACATATACAGACACACACTTATACACACACACACACACACTTATATACACACTCACACACATATACAGACACCCACACTCATGCACAGAGAGAGAGAGAGAGAGAGAGAGAGAGAGAGAGAGAGAGAGAGAGAGAGAGAGAGAGAGAGAGAGAGAGAGAGACAGAGAGAGAGAGAAATATATACCGTGACTCAGATTGCGTGTTGATGTGTGACCTAGCTCACTGACTGACTGACTGACTGGCTGACTGACTGAGTGACTGACTGACTGGCTGACTGACTGAGTGACTGACTGACTGACTGGCTCACTGACTGACTGACTGACTGGCTCACTGACTGACTGACTGACTGGCTGACTGACTGACTGAATTGTACCTAATGTTTAATATTTAAAGCTCATCCTTTATATGCTGTATATCCACAATATATACAGTATGTACAGTAGTCCAGAAGCGTCGCTGGGGTTCTGGGAGACAATATATGGCTTACGTCCTCTTCGACTCGAGACAGAGCCCGAATAAGGATAACACAACACAATATAAACAAAACAAAAATAATAATAATTCATATACATCTCTTTGGTTCACTCTCTCCATATATATATATATATATATATATATATATATATATATATATATACTAAGGCACATAATCCATAGCTGGGGTTGGCTGACTCGCGACAGAGCCCGAATAGGGACAACACAACACAACATAAAAAACAAAATAATATATTCACACACATCTAGGTCGCCCAGGAGAAGACCCAGAGACCAAGGATCACTAAGAACCTCCAGCATTCCCCCAGGCCCCAGACTTCCCGGAGAGGTTTCGGTCACAGCAGGCAGACACGCAGCGGAATCATACCACAATGCGTGCCCACCTTACATCCAGGCATGATTGTCCTTTCACAACATAGACCGGCTCCCGTTTCAAATTTTCCATCAAGATTTCTCAATTATTTTGAAGATTTTGTAGTGAAATATGGTGGTAATTATATAAACTTGGTCTTAATATGATGGGGAGACATGGCATATTCATATTTTTCCATTAAATCTCGATAAATTAGCTGCTAAGGGATTCAATTTACCGCCAGATGAAATGAAACAGAGTATATAGTCCTTCTGGTGCCTAGACGAGAATTAAATCTATTTCCTTTGTACTCCTTTGTAGACCCCCTCTCCCAATGACCGCGTTATCACTCATCTATTCACAAGCATTCTCCATTCATTCCTATTCATTACCAGTTGTCTTGCCCGAGCTATAGTCATCTCTCTACCTTCCCTGATGTAGTCTGGAGGGGGGGGGTGGGGGATGGGGTGGGGGGGGGGGGGGGGTGATCTGGTCCCACAACTCTACATATATTATATTAATTGCCGACTTACGAGTTTCGTTCTAAAAGGAAGTTGGAGCTGTAGACATTGGTATTGAACAGCATTTACAGCTGAATTACGGTCGTAGTACATTACGGTCGTAGTACATTACGGTCGTAGTACATTACGGTCGTAGTACATTACGGTCGTAGTACATTACGGTCGTAGTACATTACGGTCGTAGTACATTTATAAATACATAAAACCCAACTCAACATACCACTTATCCATCAGCAAAGTACATCAATATTGCATTTCGGTTTAATTTTGATGTTCACGGCTCCAACTTCCTTATAGCCTGAAACTCGCAATTGGTCAATTCATTCTGTTCTCCTTCTCTCCCCAGGTCAAGAGAGAGACACGATGAGGGTCGGGGTGGTACGAGGCTGTTGGATAGCAGAGGTGGGGTGGTCCCTCATAGGCCTACTGGTCGTTCCGGTTTCTCCACAAATACCAGGTATATACTGTATGTGTGTTTGTGTGTGTCTGTGTGTGCCTGTTCATGTGTGTGGATTTGTAATATTGATAATAATAAGCTAGTCTCGCACACAATCCCACTGCGAGTACCATGATTGCCTAGACAATTGCGACACACGAGCTTAATCGTGCCTTCGCACACGACGGTTTTCGTGTATGTGTGAAGTACATTTTTTTCTATAGACGACGCGCACAGATGCCGCTGCAATGCTGCTGTGATGCCGGCCGCTATCCTCGCACACGATCCCACTGCGAGTACCACGATTGCCTAGACGATTGTGACACGATCGCTTAATCGTGCCTTCGCACGACGGTTTACGTGTATTTGTGAAATACCCTTAACCCTATCTAACCTTTCCAGGCCCCAGTTCGAGCCGCGTGTTGGTTCTACAGGAGTCCGGGCGTCCTTCCTCCCGCACCCTAGCCCGCCTCCTGACCCCCCTGCCAGCACTACCCCCTGCTTTCACCGCCTGCTACAGGATCAACCTATACCGGTTCAGAGAGGAGGGGACCCTGCTCTCATACGCCCTCGACAACATCAGAGACAACGACTTCAGAATAGGTGAGAGAGAGAGAGAGAGAGAAAGAAAGAAAGAAAGATAGAGAGAGAGAGAGAGAGAGAGAGAGAGAGAGAGAGAGAGAGAGAGAGAGAGAGAGAGAGAGAGAGAGAGAGAGAGAGAGAGAGTGAGAGAGAGAGAGTGAGAGAGAGACAACACCTTCAGGATAGGTGAGGTGCGGCTTGTACTAACGCTAGAAGATTTTGTTTAGAGTAACGTCTGAACGAGAGAAAATCACAAATGGGTGTATGTCTGTCAGCGTGTGTGTGTGTGTCTGGGAGTTTCTAGCTCGACCCCTGCACGTTGGCGACACAGGGCTATTTATGGTCGCCGATGGCTGGGACTGGAGTGGCAGTCGTCTTCGGCAGACCCCTGTGTGTCTGAGCAGTCCTTTTCAGGATCCGTGCTGCTCACCCTGAATAGGGAAGGGCCTAGAAAAGGTGGCCTAAAAATCACCCGCTCCACACAAGCTGAGTAGGACACCGCACCTACTGAGCCATCCCATATGCGGTCGTAACAATAGAAAGAAACGAATTCCACTTAAACTCGGAACGTGGAATGTGAGAACCCTACTGGACAGAAACACCCAACCTGACAGACCCCAGCATAGAACAGCCCTAGTTGCAGCAGAGCTTCAACGGTATAAGATTGATATTGCTGCTCTCAGTGAAACCCGTTTCCTGGGAGAAGGATCGCTGTGTGAAACGGGATGTGGATACACCTATTACTGGAGAGGCTACCCTCAAGGAGGCCAACACATGCATGGTGTGGGTTTTGCCATCAACAATGACATCTTAAGAAAAATCCCAGAAGCGCCAGTTGGAATCAGTGAAAGACTGATGACACTCAGAATACCCCTTGTTAAAAACAGATATGCCACCATCATCAGTGCATATGCCCCTACCCTAGCTGCTACAGAGGACGACAAAGATCAATTCTATCAGGCACTAGACGAGGCCCTCAGCAGAATCCATAGGCATGATGCAATACTACTTTTAGGTGACTTCAATGCAAGAGTTGGAAGAAAATATGAGATATGGGAAGGTATAATTGGTAAGCATGGAATAGGACAAATGAACTCCAATGGCCTTCGGCTCCTCACATTGTGTGCTCAACATAACCTTACTATTACCAACACCCTTTTCCAACAGAAAGACAAGTATAAAACATCTTGGATGCACCCACGCTCAAAACATTGGCACCTGTTAGACTATATAATTGTAAGAAGAAGTGATGTAAGTGGTGTCCTTCACACACGAGCAATGAGAGGAGCGGAGTGCTGGACAGATCACAGATTAGTAAGATCTAACCTTAAACTGACAATACGACCACCTGTACGACGTCTAAACTGACAATACGACCACCTGTACGACGTCTAAACTGACAATACGACCACCTGTACGACGTCTAAACAGACAATACGACCACCTGTACGACGTCTAAACTGCCAATACGACCACCTGTACGACGTCTAAACTGACAATACGACCACCTGTACGACGTCTAAATACAAATAAGAAAAGAATAAACGTTGCTAAACTTAAAAACCATGAATTTTGTAACAGCTTCCGCAGAGTTTTATCTGAGAAGCTAAGTGATGAAGATCCCATTAGCAACTTGACAATTCCACTAAATGAAATCTGGGCTTCACATAGTGAATTAATTTATGAAGCAGCAAAGGATTCAATTGGTATAAAATAAAAAAATCATCAAGACTGGTTTGATGAAAATTTGGGCAACATCTCCATTCTTTTAGACAGGATGCACAGAGCTCATAGAGCAACTCTTAGCAACCCAACCTCTGAAACCTTAAAAATGAACTGGCAAGAATTACGATCCGATGTACAAAGAACCTTACGAAAAATGCAAAATGATTGGTGGACAAATAAGGGACAAGAAATACAAGGGTATGCCGATGCACATGACATGCACAACTTTTATAATGCTGTAAAACAAGTGTATGGACCTACAAGCTGTCCACTTACACCATTAAGGAGTGCAGACGGAACTACTCTCATAAAAGATCAAAAGGCAATTGTTGAGAGATGGGGGGAGCACTTCAAGGACTTGCTGAACCAAGACAATCATGTAGATCCAACTTGCCAACAAGAGTTTGAAGAGCAACCCATTATTCAAGGTCTTGATATACCACCAACCTTTAATGAAGTGACTAGAGCAGTTAAGACCCTGAAAGATAACAAATCTCCTGGTCCAGATGGTATACCAGCAGAGCTAATTAAATATGGAGGTTACCTACTGCTTCCAGATATTCACTCATTCATTTTAGAGGTTTGGGACAAGGAGTATATACCTCAGACATGGAAAGATGCAAATATTATCACAATTTACAAAAACAAGGGTGATAAATCTATTTGTGGCAACAGCAGAGGCATTTCTCTTTTAGCTGTGGCAGGGAAGGTACTGTCAAAAATCATGCTTCAAAGACTGTTGACCAAAATTACTGAGGAAATACTGCCAGAGTCACAACGCGGTTTCCGTAAAGATCAAGGAACTATTGACATGATTTTTATTATACGTCAATTGCAAGAAAAATGCAAGGATCAAAATAAAGACATTTTTATAGCCTTCATTGATCTGTCAAAAGCCTTTGATACCGTAAATCGAGAAACATTGTGGAATATTCTCCGTATCTTTGGCTGTCCACCAAAATTTGTGGCACTTGTAAGGCAGTTTCATGATGGCATGACGGCGAGAGTCACTGCAGGAGGCCATGCATCAGAACCATTTGCTGTTAATGCCGGAGTCAGACAAGGGTGTGTACTGGCACCAGTCCTTTTAAAAAAATAAATAATATGCGTTATAATACTTCTTCATAGGACTATAGCAAACAGAAGTGGAATCAACATAGACTATAGACTAGATGGCAACCTATTCAACATTCGTAGATTTCAAGCAAGAACAAAAGTTTCTATGGAAAATATCCTGGAACTTCAGTATGCAGATGATTGTGCTCTTGTAGCTCACTCGCCAGAGGAACTAGAAGTCGCGCTTGAAGCTGCAGCAAGTGCTTACTCCAGAATGGGCCTGTCAGTTAACATCCAGAAAACACAAATAATTTCTCAGTGGTCAGCTCAGATAGCACCTGTGCAGCCAGTGTTCAGATTAGCAGGAGAGGAGATAGCACAAGTTCCTTCCTTCAAGTATCTGGGAAGCTTCCTGTCTGAAACGGCCAGTATTGACGATGAGGTACAACACCGACTGAGACAAGCTGCAGCATCTTTTGGCCGCCTACAAGAGAGAGTTTTCCAAAATAATCACCTGACTCTTTGTACCAAAGTGGCTATATATAATGCTGTGTGTTTAACCACTTTGCTCTATGGTTGTGAGACATGGACGACATATAGACGCCATATACGACCCCTGGAGGCTTTCCACATCAGATGCCTCCGAAAGATTATGGGTATAACCTGGCAGGACCATGTTCCTCATATAACAATACTTGAAAGAGCCAACAACACCAGTATTGAGACCCTTATCATCAAACAACAACTCAGATGGGTTGGGCATGTCATCCGTATGCCAGAGGAGAGACTAACTCATAAAATACTATATGGACAGCTGCATGAAGGCCGCAGAGCAGCTGGAGGACCAAAATTAAGATAATAAGACAGTATAAAGAAAATACTAAAAAGGTGCAATATACAACCAACTGCACTTGAAAACTTAGCATCAGATAGACCACTATGGCGCTCACACTGCCAGCAAGGAGCGAAGGAACTGGAACGTCAGAGGAAACACCACCAGCAGGAGAAGAGGGCCCGGAGACATGCACGCCGGGAACAACCAGCACCTCCTAACCCGGACTACCAGTGCCCAGACTGTGGCAGGATATGTGCATCACGGATAGGACTCTACAGTCATCGTAGAACTCACAACAGATGAATGCAGGAAGGGAACGTTATCATCGGACTACGATGGACTACCATAAGCAAGTATGTGTGTTTAATTATCATTGAGGATTTTGTTTGCTTTTGCCATTTTGGAGCAATGTATTTTGTTTATCCCCTAGTGGTTGTTGTTGTTGTAGTGCCCCAGACCTTCCGGCCGAGCAGTCCGAAGTCCGGTAGACCGAATTTATCCGGATGCTCGATCCCCAGAAGGGGCCAGGGAGAGATGAGATCTGTCTCTGAGAGGGCCGTGGGGTAGGGGATCATCAACCCATGGGCTTGCACCTCCGGTCCAATGCCCCCACCTTCTGCAGCCCACCATGCAGTGATACCCAGAAGGCAAAACAAATGCTTAAAAATAATAATGTCCTATACCGTTGGAATCGAAATGTCCCGATGAATCCAAAGCAAAACCCTAAGTATGTAAAATTCCACTCCAGTAAGTTTTCCATAATTGCTGGTGCTGGTTTTGAGAGAGTGTCCTGTGTCCAAAATGGTAGGCAATCTTGAGCTCTGTGGGGGGTGGGGGTGGGGGGGGGGGGTGACAATATAAACGGTGTGGCGTGGTGGTGGTGGACTCGTGAAAATAATGCTATGATACTATAATAATGCTAAAATACTACTAAAACGATACCGCACCCTCTCTCTCACACACTGGGAACATTGTTTTACCAACTTCAACCACTATCACTACTACTACTACTACTACTACTACTACTACTACTACTACTACTTTATAAATAATTCTAAAATTATTTACATGTAAATTTAGTGTGAAACAGATGGAAGACTATTTTAAACATTTCATTCTGTATATATATGTTCATTTACTATACACTAATCAGGCTTATGCTTGGATTATCTTAATTCAATAGTTATAAAATAGATACCATTTTTTGTAAATATGTAACTCATGTATATGTAAAATGTATATGTTTTACGAAATATAGAAGAATTGAATTGAATTGAACTACCACTACTATTACTACTACTACTACTACTACTACTCGATTACTATTTATTTTTTTATTTTTTAACCACTCAGCCTGTGCAACCCCCTCTGGACCGTAAACAAGGTCGGAACAGTCATCAATGCACATGCCTATGATTGTAGTCATACAGCTGCTTCCTATTCCAGGGTTTGCACTCAGACTCATCATCGTGGATTATTTTGTTTCCATTATTTTCCGTTATAATATTACATCCACTACATTTTACATTACGTTTTACACTACTACTACTACTACTACTACTACTACTACTACTTTGTCTTTGATTTGTATTTAATATTGTACATACATTATATTTTACAAACATCAGACTCTACCATACTAGTACTCTATAACATGCAACTTCACCACTACCACTACTGCTACTACTACCACTACCACTTACTACTCTATACCAATACCACTACTATTACTACTACTAATACTACCACCACTACTATTTCTACCACAACCTCCACCACCACCACCACCACCACCTCTACCCTTTTTCGCCCTCCAGATCATCGTGTGGGCGGAGTACGGGCGTCAGTGGGCGGGACCTGGTTGGAGAGCGAGGTCCTGACGCCCGTACGCACCTGGAGCCTCTTCTGTCTATCCGTACACCTGAGCTCCGGGAACTGGACGCTCTATCGGGACGGGGCGGCGGCGGACGGAGGAATAATGCTACCGGAAGAAGATGATGAAGGGGGGGCGCAGGAACGGAGAGGGGTGGAGGCTGGAGGGGTTCTGGTTGTGGGTAAGTTAACCCATGCTATCCCAGCGACGGCCAATGGACGTCAGTAATATGAGGTCCTTGTAACTGGTAGTATCGAGCGATAGGTGTTAAAATTACTTGTAGGCACTGCTTTGAGGAGTTGACAACACTTCTCAACTTGGCTGCCAGCCTCTACAGGCTGGCTGGGTCAGTGCTTCACCAACTTCTGAGGTGGGAGTGTGTGCTCTCTTGCCTCTGAATAAAAGACAAAACTGTATGTGACGAGTGTCTCCCCCAGAGTTGAAAGAGTGACAGGGCCTAAATCAAGGAATGTATGAACCAAAATACCTGGACACACAGAGTTTGAAGCAATTTAAGTAATAGGATGAGGGAAAGATGGATGCAGGGAGAGAGTTCCAGAGTTAGGCTGTTGAATAGAAGAGATTGGAAATATCGTTTCACACTTGGGTTAGAGGGTTACACAGAGTATGGGTGTTATTGTGTTGCAAGATGGGTGTTACGTACCCTACATAGAGGAGGTGGTATACACTGAGAGAGCTCTGAGGAACACTTATTATTGTAGTAGCGATAGAATAGTTAGAGAGATATAAATAAATAAAATTTATGTATGTATATACTCCGGCACATACCCCATAGCTAAGGGTGGCCGACTCGAGACAGAGCTTGAAAAGAAACGTTTGAAGCTCCAATTCATAGGGTCCAGGACTACTTTTGTGTTCCCTCGCCCCTTTCTCTGTCTCGTCAAGTAGGTGAATTTTTACAAGGGGAGGAGGATTCCTAGCCCCCTGCCCCTACAAACAACTAACCAAAACACTCTCCCCCCCCCTTCTCCCTCAGGTCAGGAGCAGGACACCCTGGGGGGCGGCTTCCACCAGGACCAGAGCTTCAGCGGAGAGTTCACTGAACTTAACATATGGGCCGGACAACTGGATCAAGAAGATGTGAGACAGGTTAGTCCCCTTCTTAACTCCTTAAAAGTGGGCATGCTTGTTAACATGACCCTATTGCTGGGCGGGTATATTGCTGGGCGGGTATATTGCTGGGCGGGTATATTGCTGGGCGGGTATATTGCTGGGCGGGTATATTTATCGAAAACGAGCTTCATTCCGTGCTCTTTTTCATGCATAAACAAGAGCCAGAGCGTAATACAATTATATGACCGTGAAAGGGAGATAACAGAGCTTTCCAATGACACCTGAATCATCCTTAGTACGACCACGGGTTATCTTGTAGCGATCGCGTAACCGGAGGTTAAAATAAGGTAATTTCCGCGGTTTTTCCCTGGTCTCGCGAGGTACGGCGGTGGAGTCGAGGCATACTACGCGTCAGTGATGGCCCAGCGGTGGTGCCGAGCGGTCAAACCCCAGCTATCGTCCTCCCAACGCGCGGACTCTCTCTCAGAGCTCATAACACCCTCAAAATGGCACCCGTCATATGATGGGCACCGCAGGGGTGGCCAATATTCTCTCTCCCGTTATATGATGTTCACCGTCGGTTGAGGGTTAATAGTTGTTTTTTCTGGACACCCTTCTCCCGCATCATGCTTAGCCCCATTAGTGTTGTGGTAGTTTACTAAGCTTAAGGGGGGGCAGACCGTTTGTTTGGTCTATTAATTAATTTATTCATATATTTTTTTTAGTTTCCTCCTTAGAAAAACACCCCCTTCAAGATAAATTTGCAAATTTTTCGGTAGGAAAATGTCCCGGCCGAAGGCCGGATCCTCTTAAAACTACAAGCTCGCTATCGCTCGCCAGGAAATAATCGACACCTAAATGGCACGAAAGGTCTTAAAATTGAAAACAAAATGGGGTGAAAGGTGTTAAAATTGCCAAAGTTATGGGCCGAACGTCTTATAATCTCAAAACTAGTGGGGCTAAACATTAGGGAGAATGGGGGCCAGAAAAAACGGTCTGCCTCCCCTTAACATATGGGCCGGATAACTGGACCCAGAAGACGTCAGACAGGTTAGTTAGTTCCCTTCATGGCAGATGTTGTTGAGACCTTGACAATCTTTTCTGGCCATTCTTAGACGATTTCATTCAGATTGGGAAGGGTATGTTTTATTTTTTATGTTAACATTTACGAAGTGGGACCCGCAGAGGGCCTCCCTCGGGCGGGATAATGTGCGGGGGGTTGTGCAGGGTGATTATGGATTAGGACCAGGATCAGGAGAAGGATTAGGATTAGTGTACCTCTCCAATACCCTAATACCCTACCTGACCTTATAGCTAATCCAGAACCCCCTCTTTCTTCCCCAGTTATAGAGTCCTGACCTTAGAGCTAATAAGTAACACCTCGTTCTTAACATTAATCATCAATTGCAAACCCCAATGTACTTGATTAAACTAATGAAAGCATATGGTCCTCCTGGGATTCGAACTCGGGACACTACACCCAGAACATAAGCATCTAAACCATTACACCACTAACACAATTAAAGATTGAGTACACGATCACGATTAATATCCATTTTCGAATTCTGGATATCAATCTAATCATGTACTCAGACCCATCTGCATTATGGAAAACGTAATGTATTTTTTTTTAGCTAACCCAGAACTCCCTCTACTCTTGTCAGTTATCATCGTGCAAGGTGTATGTAGAAGGAGACGTGTTGACCTGGTCCCGACAGTCGTGGCAGACACTGGGCGGAGTGTCGTGGGTGAGTCGGCCGCGTCAACTACTGTGTCAACCTTCCAGACGGACACTGGCCTTCTTCCCGGAGCGCTACACCCTCACGCAAGCCGACACTCTCTGCACAGTGAGTGGCTGACAGTCCCTGGTATAGGTAGTGCCAACGAACTTGACAATAATCTTGATCCCTTAACTTCTTATAACTCAAAATTAGTGAAAGCTATCGGGCTGACATTTCTATCATTTAGGAAGAGTCCACCAGAGAATAGGTGTGGATATTTACAGCCAGTTTGCTCAGGGTCCTTTTGAGTTATGAAGAGGTCAGCGATCGAGATTTTTGTCAAGTTCGTTGGCGCTACGGAACCTATAGTTCGTCAGACATAATTATTACTTTAGCATATCGCACATCATTCTTCCCGGAGAGCTACACCCTCACACAAGCCGACACTCTCTGCACGGTGGGTGGCTGACAGCCCCAGGTAGTTCGTCAGGCATATATATTAGTTTACCATATAGCACATCATGTTCAAGGGGAAAATAAAAGGACAAAAGATTCAAGTAGACCTACACCACATTTATTCTTTGGGCTTCGTGAGTCTGATACATACAATTGAGCTCAAATTAAGGGGTCAAAATTATTGTCAAGTTCGCTGGCGCTAACTTTAGTATGATTATTTGCATTAGTGAGATAAATACGTTTTACTATTTACCATTTCTGTATGACTGGTCAATAATTCAGTAGCAAATATAGTGCCAAATTCCTCTCTGCGCAGACGGCTGGTGGGCGCGTAGGTGTGCCATCGACCACCGAGGAGAACAAGGAGGTGTATGAGCAGTCAGTCTACCGCGCCCCTTACTGTTCCGGCGGCCACGGGCCGTCCTACCTCTGGCTCGGTGCTCACGACGCTCAACAGGTAATGTCAATAACCCTGGAGGCATTGTTCGACACCCACCAGGTATAGTCTGTTCATTCTAGGTTGGGCAGAAATTGTAACCTCTAACCTCTGTAACTCAAAAAAGGCTAGAGCAAATGAGTTGTCAATTTACACACATATTCCCTAGCCAAGTTTTCCCATTTGATAGAAATACTAGCTTGATTTCTCTAGTCCTTTTGGAGTTATGAGAGGTTAGGGGTTACGATTTCTGCCCAACCTAGAATGAACGGACTATAGTAACATTGTCCAACACTCGCCTGATAATAATGTATTGTATGTATGCATGTATGTATGTATATACTTAAGCACACACCCCATAGCTGGGGGTGGCCGACTCAAGACAGAGCCCGAACAGAAACACCACCCAAAGTTCCTATTCTTAGGGTCCGGGACCACTTTTGCGTTCCCCCGTCCCCCACTCTGTTCCGTCCAGCAGGCGAACTCTACAAGGGAAGGGGATTGCTAGCCCCCTGCCCCCAAAAGGAAAAGTAGGATAGTCAAAGAGACAGACAGAAACAGCTAAGGTTGGGTAGAGGATGCCAAACCTCACTCTGGATAGGACCAGCCCTCACCCAATAATAATACTATGACAAAATTTCTCTTGAGTTATGGTTGAGTGATTGGTGATTCTGAATGCTTGTGTGCTTGCTTTTTGTGGGCGAACTGTTATGTGTGTTCTTCTCCTGTCACCTCTTTTTTCCCTTTCTCGTCTCTCTTGCTGATCCTCCCTACCCTTTGTGGGAGTAAGGGCTGGGTACTGACTGATATAATAATAAAATAGTGATTGGTGCTTCTGAATGCTTGTGTGCTTGCTTTTTGTGAGTAAACTGTTATATGTGTTCTTCTCCTGTTACCTCTTTTTCCTTTCTCGTGTCTCTTGCTGATCCTCCCTACCGCTCTATTAAACCAGGAAGGATCATGGGTGTCTTTCTCCGGTGAACCAATCAGCTGGAGTGGTGCATGGCGCGGGGCGGGTCCAAACGGAGGGACGGTGGAGAACTGCCTGGTGATGCAGTATGACAGCTTCCCCGCCCGCTGGTCCGACATCGCCTGCCTGGACACCTACAAGTTCTGCGCGGCCTGTGAGTTCCCGGAGCGGCCGACCTTCACCCTAGCCGGCCTCGCAGTGTGTCAGTCCTCACCCTTCAACAGCAAGTATGTGTTGGAGGGCCAGAGTGGAGGACGACCCGCGTTCTTGGGCTACTTTCACTCGGACATCACCTGGGACACGGTTGGCAAAGGCTGGCTGTTGGGATCACTCAAGGTGGGTCTTGGGAGAAAAAAAAAAACAAAAAAAAAACAAAAAAAAAAGCGACCAAAAAGTGAACCATGCCCCCTTAACCCCTTCAGCACAATGTAATTTTCATCTTGTTCTGGTTACCATAAGACGATTTTCCTTAGCTATAATCTACCACTCGTACTTAAACGGGTGTGAGAGGGATCTGCCTCATGTGGGCCAATTGGCTTTCTGCAGACTCCCATTTTCTTATGTTCTTATGTGATGTATGGTGCCACTTTTATCTGTTGAATAATTTCTTGGTCATATATTTTGTTTGTTTATGAAACCTAAAACCAAAACTTTTTTTTATAGCCGAGTAAGCACAATTTATACATGAATTATGCACATGCCTGTATATGTGCTCTTTTTTCTTCAATATATAAATGAGAAGTTTTGTTAGAACAAGCTTGTCTCTTGTCTTTTGATCTTCGCATTCCTTTGTAAATAAGACAAACATTTTCCTACAATGATAATATCTAATGGTCTTTATGAATTCCACAGGTACCCAGTGCTGAGGCTCGCTGGACCCCTGAATCACCTGACGAGTACCCATTTGGCACACACAGATGGAAGCTCTCGGGGGAAGTGTGTGGATTTCAAGCTGGGGAAGTGGTCAACCTCACCTTGTCCGTGTGTAGCGACGCGCAGTATACATGCGCTGACGGAACCTGTATCAGCCTCAAGCAGCGGTGTGACTCCCGGGAAGACTGCCCAGATGGTAGCGACGAGAGGAGATGCCCTTTGGTTCTCATCCCTGAAGGCTATCGAGCCAGCGTCCCCCCACCTCACTCGGACCCTGGCCCTGTCCCCGTCAGGTTGTCTGTGGATCTACTGAGCTTCCCCACCATCTTGGCCTCCGAGATGACCCTCACAACCACCATGGAGCTCCGGCTCAAGTGGCGGGACTCGAGACTCAAGCTACTAGATCTGAAGGAGGAACCCAACTTAAATCAAATTCCCGAGAACATCGCTGCCCGGGTGTGGACTCCGAGCGTTACCCTGCAGGACGCCCATGCTAGCAGGGTCGGGTTGGGTGGCAGGGCGGGGCAGGGGGGATCGGCAGGGCAGGTTGGCAGGGTATTATGTATCAAGGAAGGGAACCCATACCCTGCCACTGAAGACATGCCTGATCATAGTAAGTCCAGGTGTTCGTTATCCAGAAATATAACTTCATTTGTGAATATAAACACCATGTGAGGAGGAGCATTTTATTGACAATCCCCCTGCATACCCCCCCTTAACCCACCTACATGCCCTTCTACTAACCCACCTACATAGCCCCCTTAACTAACCCCCCCCTAACCCCCGCAGGTCGTTACTACAAGGGGTCCGAGAACAGCCTGCTAATGATCCAGGTAACCACAGCGACCTACACCTGTCACACTCACCTGGGACTTTTCCCCTTCGATGTACAGGTCAGCGCCATGGGGACTCGAACCCGCATTGTTGTTCTTTTGTGGGTTTGTGGGGTTCGAATCTGCGTTGTATAATTTTTTTTTGGGGGGGGTTTATTGGGATTCGAACCCGTGTGTTTTATTAATATTCTTTGTGGGGTTATGGAGACTCGAATTCGCATTATTATTCTTTTTTGGGTTTGTGTGGTTCGAATTTGAGTTGTATCATTATTTTTGTGTGGCTTTATTGGGATTCGAACCCGAGTTTTATTAATATTCATTGTGGGTTTACGGGAACTCGAACCCGCATTGTACTATCATACTTTTGTGGGTTTATGGGGTTCGAAGCTTTGTTAAATTATTTCTTTGGGGATTCGAACCCATGTTATATTATTACTTTTTATGGCCTTATCGGGATTTGAACCTGTGTTTAATTGATATTTCATTGGGAGGTGTTTGGTTTTGGGAGTGAAATAAATATATAAGATTATCCCATAATTTCCCTACCTATTTGAAACAGGGTATAATAATATCTATCTATCTATCTATCTATATATTTCAGGTGTGCTGGTTTAACTTCAGCTTAGTAACGGCCTCTCCCACCCACCTGTCCCTCCGGCCTTCCTCCGCCACCTACTCCGGCAGCCCAGACCTACTGCACTTCTCCCTAGGTAACAACCTCTCTCTCCGTCATGTTTAGCTCCATTGCTTTTTGGAGATTTTGAGACGTTCACCCTATTAGTTAGGCGATTTTACGAACTTTCGCCCCATTTCTGTCAATTTCTTTCCTGGTGAGCGATAGCGAGCCTGTAATTTAACACCTACTGTCGCAGCGACGTACGTTGGCCGACAGTAAAAAAGTAACTCGTAACCAGTGACAGACGACGTTCGTCCATAATATGCGGTTCTTGTAACTGCCGTATCGAGCGGTACCTGGTACCATGACTTGTAAACACTGCTCTGAGACATTGGCAACACTTCTCAGCTTACATCCAAGCCTGTGGGAGTGTGGGAGCTAGATGGGACAGTACTCCTCCAACTTTCGGGGTGAGAGGGTGTTCTTGACTCTGAAGCCATTTTTGCCACAATGCCTGGTACTGGAGGGTACATTTATAGTAATACCCTCTGGTACAGTAGGGGTACAGTATGGGTCCCGGCCTTTGGCCGGGAAATTTTTCTACCGAAGAATGTAAACATTTATCTTAAAGGGGGGTCTAGGGGGTGTTTAATATGCTTGATGGAGGTCTAGCAAGGAAACTAAAAAAATAAATATATAAATGAGTAAGTAGACCAAAAAAATTACCCTCCCCCCTTGAGACTTTTTGTGCCATTTAGGTGTCAAATTTTGTCTTGGCAAGCGATTGCGATAGCTGGAAAAAAGCAGACTACAATGGTCTCTTCATGCACTCAAGTATGCAAAATTATCTGTCAGGAAATGATGTATACTTTCTATATTTTAGCTACTATTTACACACTATAATACATCTTTGTAAATACCATGTAAGAAGAAAAACCTCTATCGGTGGAAATAGACTTTATTATATTAATTATTATTATTATTATTATTATTATCTTCTTTCTCCAGACAGCATCAAGATGCAAGCCGGGAGGTCAGCGGGCGAGGTGGGGGTCGAGGTGAAGTTAGGTCGGAGGTCAGGTCACTATCTCCTGACCACCTACCTCCCCACTTGCCTAGTCTTGGGTCTGGCTTATTCCTCGCTGTTCGTCACCCTCCAACACTTCCTTCCGAGGGTCTTCCTGTCCTTTACCTCCCTGTTCCTTCTGTCGTCTCTCTATTCACAAGTAAGTAAAATTGAGGTTCGGCTGTTGCTTTTGTTTTGTTTAGGTGTCGCATGTTTTTTTAACATGTTTAATACCATGCCTCAAGTGTGGCTGGCAGCATTCCTCAGGTTAATGCAGAACTAACCCTAGAACTATCGTACCCCCTCCTCCCCAGACGTGTATGGAGGTCCCCCACACTTCGTACTTCAAGTTGGTGGATGTATGGTACGTGTTCCTGCTGTTACTGTCCTTCGTCATCACTCTCCTGCACGTCCTGGTAGAGTACACCTCCCCGCCAGCCACACCGGGACTATCCAGGGTACGTAGAGATAGATAGATAGACAGAGAGAGAGAGAGAGTACAAAGGAAGTCAACCAACAACAGGCTTAGTGACCCCTCGAGTATGCATGCCCTCTACATCACTGCTGCTCAGAGTGTTGAACAGTGGTTTGTAATTGGTAAGGGACAATTGGAAAGGGAAGTACTGCCCTAAGACTAATGTCCATGGCAGGGTTAGGAGATGTTAGTAGGGCACAAATTGGGTTCCTAACATAAAGTGAGTAACATCTTAGTTATATACTTATACATGTAGTGATCCTCGATGTATCAGAGGAAAAATTAAATAATATAGCTATTTATATACAAATTAAGTCAGTCATGGGTTTAAGGCAATGTGCTTCTCTAAGCGATGTTTAAAGGAATCAACGAAGCGGCAGTTTATAGCATCTCGAGGAAGCCCATTCCACACATTGAAAACTTGATAGAAAAAGATATTCTTGGACTTGTGTCAGTCAAAAGTGTTACCAATTATTTTGCACCCATTTCCCCGCGTGTAATTTGATTGGTCGATCGCAAAGGTGACACATTTTTCTTGGCGAGCGATAGCAAACGTGTAATTTTTGGAGCCTTTGGCCGGGAAATCTTTCTACTGAAAATATACAAAGTTATCCAAAGGGGAATTTTGGTGATGATTTTTTAGCTTAATGGAGGTCTAGGGAGGATAATCAAATAAAAATTAAATAATAATTAAATGTAATGTTTTCTGCCTAGGTGCAGCCGGCGGGCGGGGGTAGACCACTGTCCCGCAAACACCACCACCACCACCACCTCGGGCTAGTGACCGTAGACACTGACCCGCTGACCCCCTACCCTGCCCTCCGTCCAGCCTTACCCCCCCCACCCAGGGACCCCACCCTACCCCCTCGCCCTGCCTACTGGCCGACCCACCTCCTACTCCTGATGGCCGGCCGGATAGCGGTGCCCTCGGCGTTCGTCATCTTCTGTCTCGTCTACTGCGGCGCCGCCATGGGGTGAGCCTTACATGCAAGTACGTAATGATAATGTCTGACCAGGATTCAAACCCACTCACTCCACATCCACTAACCCTTCTCCCTTCCCAACCACTATTCCTCCACCCCCACTACCCTTCTCCCCTACTACTCCTCCTCCCTCCCCACCCACTATCCCTCCACCCCCACTACCCCTGCTTCCCCTCTACCCCTCCTCCCTCCCCACCCACTACCCCTCTTCCTTACACACAAGTACGTAATGGTAATGTTGGACCAGGATTCGAACCCACTTACACAGGATTTTTGTGAGAGTTTGGCTTGGGGTGAGCCTTACATGCAAGTACGTAATGATAATGTCAGACCAGGATTCGAACCCACTCACACAGGTGTTATTGTGAGAGTTGGGCATGGGTTGGAAATACGTAATGATAATGTAGACATGGGAGAGAGGTATTCTGAATTTCTGACCAGGATTCAAACCCACTCACTTAATAAATTCAAACTAATAATTCACTAATTAATAAATCACTAACTAATAATTCACTAACTAATAATTCACTAACTAATAATTCACTAACTAATAATTCACTAACTAATAATTCACTAACTAATAATTCACCAACTAATAATTCACTAACTAATAATTAACTAATTTAATAATTTACTAACTAACTAATAATTCACTAACTAATAATTCACTTACTAATAATTCACTAACTAATAATTCACTAACTAATAATTCACTAACTAATAATTCACTAACTAATAATTAACTAATTTAATAATTCACTAACTAATAATTCACTTACTAATAATTCACTAACTAATAATTCACTTACTAATAATTCACTTACTAATAATTCACTAACTAATAATTCACTAACTAATAATTCACTAACTAATAATTCACCAACTAATAATTCACTAACTAATAATTAACTAATTTAATAATTCACTAACTAATAATTCACTTACTAATAATTCACTAACTAATAATTCACAAACAAATAATTCACTAACTAATCATTCACTGACTAATAATTCACTAATAATTCACTAACTAATAATTCGCTTACTAATAATTCACTAACTAAACCAACCCAACCCAACCCAACCCAACATAACTTAACTTAATCTAACCTAAAATAATCTAGTCTAACCTAACTTATGGGGGCACACCTTGTTTGTTTTTCTCTCTCTCCCTCTCTCTCTCTCTGGGTTGTATCCATTCGGCCCCATTCAGCCTATTGTATTAAGACGTGTATCCCCATCCAGGTGTCGATAGGAGCGGTAGCGATCCAGCATAATTTGTATTTTGTTTTTTGACAGAAGGCTAAATTTGTACATTTTTCGATAGAATTTTTTTTCCGGCGAAGCCGGATTTCTACATACAATGCTGGCTTGCTATCGCTCGACACCTGGATGGGGATAAACGTCTTAAAACAGTAGGCTGAATGGAGCCTAATGGATACAAACCAGAGAATGACAGAAAAGGAGAGAAAAAAGCAGGTGACCCCCCCTTAACTCAACCCAACCATAAAGTGATATTGTATTATCTAATGTGTGTTTTCTTTTTCTTTGCAGGGAAAGTGAGGAGACTGCGAGTTAGTCCACATTTCTCTCTCGCTCTCTCTCTCTCTCTCTATCTATCTATCTATCTATCAATTTATATATATATATATATATATATATATATATATATATATATATATATATATATATATATAATTCTATCTCTCATTCTCTCTATCTCTAACTAATTTTATATTTTTTTATCTATCTATCTCTCATTCTACCTACCTGTCTATCTATCTGTCTATCCATCTATCTATCTCCCCGTCCAACACACCACCATAGTACAAGCAACTCCTATATGAAAAAAAAAAAAAAAAAAAAAAAAAAAAAAAAATAGGCACGGAGTCTCCCCAGTACAAAGTCACCCTGTAGATACAATAATTAATAAATAAACAAATAAAATAAACAAATAAACAAATAAATGAACAAATAAAATACAAAATAAACAAATACATTGCAAAATATATAGATAAATAAACAAATTCGTTTTAATTAATCTGGATTTATTTTGGGATATGGCTTGCTTTTCAATAATTAATATATATACTGTATGTATATCTTTGTAGTTGGTGAGAAGGGGGGGGGTCCAGAAATCGCTCCCAGCCCCCCCCCCCCCCCCCCCCTATCAAACTTCAAATGGCTCAACCTTTCCACTATTATTATTATATATTATTATTATTATTATTATTATTATTAATTGTATTATTATTATTATCATCAATATCATTACTATAAATATTATAATTCTTATTATCTTGATATTACTATTACTATTATATTTACTATTGTATCATTATCACCATTTATTATTTGTATTATTTTATTATTATAATTATAGCTTAGCTCAATTAGCATGTAAGTTTTATTAACACTTTCTGTACTGGAGACGTGTTCTTTTATTAGATTGCAGCTAAATTGAGACGATGTTATGAAGCTCAGGAAGGATGGGAAGGTCTAGGGAACAAACTAAAAACCTCCCCTTAACGTTCAAGAGTTTTAGCCTACCTATTTGGAACAGGGCATAGTTATGTGACTTATGTGAGTGACTGTACTCATGAATAACAATGTATAGATTATGTATGAATAAATAATATATCTATCTACCTATCTATCTATCTATCAGGCCCAATCCCCACTGTTCCTATTTTTTCTTTCCCCTCTTTGTGTGTGTGTGTGTGTGGGGGGGGGGGGGGGGCGACTCAAGACAGATATGAATAAAATATATATGAATAAAAAATGTATTATATTGAGATGTTTTAACCCTTTCAGTACGGGTGACGTCCTTTTCATCATATGCTGGCAATTATTAGACGATTTTTTCCAGTTTAGGAAGCACGTCTACCCATTAAAAGGGGATGGTTCACTTTTTGGTTGATTTTTTCACTTATTTATTATTTTTTCTAGTTTCCTCCCTAGACCTCCATCAAACTTAAAAAACAACAACCCCAAGATCCCTCTTCAAGATATATTTGTACATTTTTGGGAAGAAAAGTGTCCCAGGCGAAAGCCGATTCCTCCTAAATTACAGGCTTGCTGTCGCTCGCCAGGAAAAAATTGACACATAAATGATACGAAGTCTTAATATTGACAAAGAAAAGGGGCGAAAGGTCTTAAAATAGACAAACTAATGGGCTGAACGTCTTAACATTTGAAAACTAATGGGGCTAAGCATGAGGGAGAAGGGGGGAGGGGGGGGGGGGGGGGGAGAAAACGCCCCATCTCCCCTTAAAAGGCTCCAGACTATCTCAATCAATCCTTTTAGCTAACCCATACATCCTTCCTAAGCTGCATAAAAATCGTCGAAATGTAGCCGAAATCCAATAATAAAATACGTTACCGGTACATATAATACTAAGGGGAGGTGGGTCGTTTTTCTGGTCCCCCTTCTTGCTCACGTTTAGCTCCATTAGTTTTCAGATTTGTTGACGTTCGGCCCATTACTTTGGCGATTTTGAGACCTTTCGCCCCATTTCATTGTCAATACTAAGACTTTTCGTGTCATTTAGGTGTCGATTTTTTCCTGGCAAGCGATAGCGAGCCTGTATTTTAAGAGGGACCGGCCTTTGACCGGGACAATTTTCTTTCGAAAAATGTACAAATTTATCATGAAGGAAGGTCTTGAGGGTGTATTTTTATGCTTGATGAAGGTCTAGGGAGAAACTAAAAAATTAGTAAAAAGACCATTTCAATCAGTAGACCATTTCAACCAGTAGACCATTTCAACCAGTAGATCATTTCAACCAGTAGACCATTTCAACCAGTAGACCATTTCAACCAGTAGAGCATTTCAACCAGTAGACCATTTCAACCAGTAGACCATTTCAACCAGTAGACCATTTCAACCAGTAGACCATTTCAACCAGTAGACCATTTCAACCAGTAGTCCATTTCAACCAGTAGACCATTTCAACCAGTAGACCATTTCAACCAGTAGACCATTTCAACCAGTAGACCATTTCAACCAGTAGACCATTCCAACCAGTAGGCTACACCATTTCAACCAGTAGACCATTTCAATCAGTAGACCATTTCAACCAGTAGACCATTTCAACCAGTAGACCATTTCAACCAGTAGACCAATTTAACCAGTAGACCATTTCAACCTGAAGACCATTTCAACCCAGCACACCATTTCAACCATTTAGCCTAGACGATGTTGTGCACATTAAGAAGGATCTGTGGTAGCAAAAAGGGTTAAGTGAGATTGTTCGAAGCCTGTTAATTGCTGGAGGCTCTTCTTAAGCTGAATATAATTGTCTAATAATAGCAAGAATAAAATGAAAAGGATGTCTCCGTTGATGAAGGGGTCAAGGATGAAAATGAATAACACTAAAATAAAATTGACACCGCACAAATATAGTTTTCTTTAATGAAACAGGCTTCAAAGAAAATGGAATGGTAAGGCTAACTTGTTTAATTTCACCACACTCATCCGCCCATACAGTTATTCACCAACAATCACCATATACATATGTTAATTAGAGCTAGGAGTCGGACTGAAATGTAAATAGAAAATAAAGAAGCTTGCACATATTAATTAGAGAAAAATATAAATATAAAATCTGGAAACTGAATACATAGGCCAGACCTCAATCAATAAAAACTGTTCAACGTCAATGTAAAGGGAACGCGAAGAATATATATATAAAATTATATACTGTATATATATATATATATATATATATATATATATATATATATATATATATATATATATATATATATATATATATATAATATATCATTGAAGGTTATGGCGGGTTGGTTGTTGCAGAGTTTCTATTCTATTTTTTTCTTTTTCTGAGATAATTCTTGCCTTCCACAGGAAGTTGTCCGATGATCTCTCCAAAAGTAATTTTGGGTGGTACTAGCCTACAGGATTGCATGTACATAGTACTTAACCAAAATATGTTTTCGTATCTTGGTACTTCTTCAGTAGCAGGGAAGTAAAAAAAAAAAAAAAAAAATTGAGGTAGCGAGCTTATATACCAGGTCAGGTCAGGTGAAGGTATTGAGGGATGAGGTATAAGGAACGGCACCTCGTAGCTACTCTCTACTTTTCCTATTTTCTGAAGAGTGTAGAGAGGGGAGAAGGGGTGTTGGAGAGAGAGGAAGCTGTTGGAGTGGTATTAGTCTCTATACACCGTCGAGGTGTCCCCCGACTGGGTGTGAGCATTTGAAACACGCTAGGACGTACTACCACACCTACTAAATGTCCGCCTTTGCTGGGATCGAACCTAGGTCAAGCAGATTTACACATGAGCATGCACTCCACTCGACCGCCGTGGCTCCATTCACCTGGAAGGTGATATAGTTTTGAGGCTTCTGATTGGCTAGTTTTGGGTTGGTTTATGTTGTTCTCTCATTTGCGGTCCGCTGTGACGTCATCAGTAACCCTCAATGCTTCATTAAGGGGAGATTTCCACTTGAGGGATTTTTTTCTTGACTCCTTTCTCCCTCATGTTTAGCCCCATTTTAAGACGTTTGCCCCATTATTTTGACGATTTTAAGAACTTTCAACCCATTTCTGTCAATTTTAAGACCTTTCGTGCCATTTAGGTGTCGATTTTATCCTGGCGAGCGATAGCGAGCCTGTAATTTAAGAGTAACCGGCTTTTAGCCGGGAAATTTTTCTACCGAAAAATGTACAAATTTATCTTGAAAGGGGCTGAAGGGGGTGTAATCTTAAGCTTGAAGGATATCTAGGGACCAAACTAAAATCCTCCCATTAAGGTAGGTTATTTTCATGCTGGGAAGGGCTTGTAGATCTTTGGCTTGGTTAAGGGGAGATCTCCACTTGAGGGATTTTTTTCTTGACCCCTTTCTCCCTCATGTTTAGCCCCATTGCTTTTGATATTATAAAACGTTTGCCCCATTAGTTTAGCGATTTTAAGAACTTTCACCCCATATTAAGACCTTTCGTGCAATTCAGGTGTCGATTTTATCCTGGCGAGCGATAGCGAGCCTGTAATTTAAGAGGAACCGGCCTTCGGCCGGGACATTTTTCTACCGAAAAATGTACAAATTTATCTTGAAAGGGACTCAAGGGGGTGTAATTTTAAGCTTGATGGAGGTCTAGGGACCAAACTAAAATCCTCCCATTAAGGTAGGTTATTTTCATGCTGGGAAGGGCTTGTGGCTTGGTTATTTAAATTGGGGGATAACTCTTGTTTTTTTTGTTTTTTTTAGTAGAGCTTCTAGGATAATAATGTTCAGGTTACTTATATAGTGCCATTTCTCTCTATCCCTCGCTCCGAGATTCAATAGCGCTCGACCAAAGTTTATTTCCGGACACTATTACCCATTTCCTTGCTCAAGGGAAACAGCACCGGCTACCAGTGTATACGAAAAACCTTCATGCCTGACCGTGTGATTGAACTCGGGACACCCGGGGTGGGAGCCCGAGACGTTCTCCAATACACTACCGAACCAGTAGTGTAGTGGATAGGCAATCTTCTTTGATCTTGATTAATTGCAAGGATTTCTGTGTTTTCAACCAAGATCTCTCTCTTCAAGGTCGCGTCGTGTTCGTCTCTGTGGCGGGCTTTAGGGACTCCTGAGGACAAATGGTAAGACAAACGATGTGATAACTTCATAGTTGTCACGCCAATATAATGTAAACATGACCCAATTGTAAAACCGAGGGAGACCTACACTTGAGTGCCGAGACATCACTTATTTGGCCGACTGAACCAGCTCTCGACGTAAGGGGTTCAATAATAGGCAACATCCCATTTTCTATACAAAGGCTCCTTATATTTTATTTTATTTAAGCAACTGTACAAAAGTAGAAAGAACAAGTAGAAGATAATGTACTTGTTTGGTTCCTTATGTGCTAATGGAAAATACTTAAGGCAGCCCACCTCGCTTTTTTTCTCTTTCTCTCCCTCTCTCTTCGGCTTGTATCCATTCGGCCCCATTCAGCCTACTATTTTAAGATGTTTACCCCCATCCAGGTGTCGATTTCTTCCTGGCGAGCGATAGCGACCCAGCATTATACAGAGAAATCCGGCTTCTATATATATATATATATATATATATTTGTTTTGACAGCAAGATAAATTTGTACATTTTTCGATAGAAAAATTTCTCCGGCGAAGCCGGATTTCTCTGTATAATGCTGGCTCGCTATCGCTCGCCAGGAAGAAATCGACACCTGAATGGGGATAAACGTCTTAAAACAGTAGGCTGAATGGGGCCGAATGGATACAAGCCAAAGAGAGAGGGAGAGAGAAAAAAAAAAGCGAGGTGGGCTCCCTTAAGTTCTAATGGAAAATACTTAAAGAGGGGAAGGGTGTATTTATTGTTTTATTTGTTTATTTAATTATGTATTTATTGTTTTAATTATGTATTTATTTAATTATGTATTTATTTAATTATGTATTTATTTAATTATGTATTTATTTAATTATGTATTTATATAATTATGTATTTAATTATGTATTTATTTATTTAATTATGTATTTATTTATTTAATTATGTATTTATCTAATTATGTATTTAATTATGTATTTATTTATCTAATTATGTATTTATCTAATTATGTATTTAATTATGTATTTATTTATCTAATTATGTATTTAATTATGTATTTAATTATGTATTTAATTATGTATTTATTTATCTAATTATATATTTAATTATGTATTTAATTATGTATTTATTTATCTAATTATGTATTTATTTATCTAATTATGTATTTATTTATGTATTTATTTATTTAATTATGTATTTATTTACCGGGTATGTATTTATGTATTTATTTATTTATTTATTTAGAATAGAAAGAACAAGTAGAAGATAATATAGTTGTAGGTCTCTTATGTTCTAATGGGTGACACTGAAGGGGGTAGTAGGCTACTCGCTTTTTATGGACCCCCTTCTCCCTCGTGTTTAGCATATTTGTTTTGAGGTTCTAAGACGTTCGTTTCGTTAGTTTGGCGATTTTGAGACCTTTCGCCTCATTTTTTGTCAATATTAAACCCTTTCGTGCCATTCAGGTGTTGACTTTTCCTGGAGAGCGAAAGCGAGCCTCTAATTTTAGAAGAAACCGGCCTTTGATACCGAAAAATGTACAAATTGATCTTGAAAGGGAATCTAGAGGGTGTTTTTCTAAGCTTGATGGAGGTCTAGCGAGGAAACTCAAAAATAGATTAATAATAAATATATAGACCAGCCACCCAGCACTACCCCCTGAACTCCTTCAGTACTAGGACGTAATATTCATCGTATTCTGGTTACCATTAGACGATTTTCTTTTTTAGCTTACCTCTAGGGCTCATAGGGGTAAAAATATGATCTCAATCAACCCCCTGAATAACACAGGTCCTATATAAACTACAGAAAATCGTCTAATCTTAGCCAAAATCAAAGTTAAAGAGATATCATGGTGCTGAAGGGGTTAAGGAGAGATGGGTGTATTTATTGGTTGATTGATTTATATATTTATTTTCAGTTTCCTCCCTAGACCTCCATCAAACTTAAAAAAACTACCCCTGAAGACCCCCTTCAAGATTTATTCAGACCTCCATCAATCTTTAAAAAAACTACCCCCGAAGACCCCCTTCAAGATTTATTCAGACCTCCATCAAACGTAACAAATATCCCGAAGATAAATTTTTAAATTTTTTGGTGGAAAAATGTCCTACTAAACTGCAGGCTTGCTTTGGCTCACCAGGAAAAAATCAAGTCCTAAATGGCACGAATGGTCTTTAAACTGACAAACTGATGGGTTGAACGTCATAAATCCTCAAAACAAATGGGGTTAAACATGAGGGAGAAGGGGGTCCAAGAAAAAAACACCACCCCCTTAAGTGACTCTATAAATTATATCTAAAAGCAGAAAGCACATAATACGTACACACATACACACACACATACATATACACACAGACACACTCACACACATAAACACGCACACACTCTCATACACATACACGTACACAAACAGACGAGCTATGATAGTTTTTTCAGTCCCACACATATATAGTTTAATCCTGTTGTCAATTTGTGGAATGGGCTTCCCGAGATGTTATAGACTGCAGCACCGTTGATTCTTTTACAGTTCGCCTAGACAAACAGCTTGCCTGAAACCCACGGATAACTGCATTTGTAAATTAATCAATTATTTCCTTAGTACTCTGTTGTTATTTGATTAACCTAATTGAATTAACACTTTATCATATCCTCTCTGATAAAATGTTGGGCGCTTAAAACAGCAATAATCTACATTTTATTAATTTCACCCCAACACCAAACACCTCCAATGAAATTAATGAAAGCATATAATTATGTGATCAACCGGGATTCGAACCTGGGTTATCACACACAGATTTTTAAACACTCTAACCATTACACCATCAGGCCGGTTCTTAGAGAGCAAGTAACCTCTAGGGGTCACAAAACCTGTTGTTGCTTAAACTAATTTAAACCAAATAAGATTGTCTAATAGTAGCTGAAATATAACTAAAGAGACGTCGCCGGTATAGAAGAGATTAATGGAAGGAGATCATAACTCTAAGCTGGCAAATGTACAAAAGACTATCTCTACTTCGTTCGCAGTTACAAAGGATGCAGAAATCACAAGCTCTGGGCGTAATATTTCTTGGCAAATGTACAAAAGACTATCTATATCGCCAGCCCTGGGTGTAACATTTCCTGGTACAAAAGACGATCTCTGCATTGTTCATTGTTACCCCAGAAATCGCTATAAAATTTCCCGATGAACCTCAACAGAAATCGCTAGCTCCAACATTTGCCGATTGAGCGTCGACAGCACAACAACGGACGATCACTGCTACATAGGTCGGAAGAATCACTAGCCATGGGTTTAACATTTTCTGGTACAAAAGACTATCTCTACATTGTTCGTTGTTACCCCAGAAATCGCTAGCTCTGGGTGTAACATTTCTTGGCAAATTTACAAAAGACCATCACTACATTGTTCGCTGTTACAAAGTTCCCAGAAATCGCTAGCTCCAATATTTCCCGATGAACCTTAATAACACAATGGACGATCACTCCAAAGAATTGCTGGCTCTGGGGGTAAAATTTCTTGGCAAATGTACAAAAGACTATCTCTACATTGTTCACTGTTACAAAGACCGCAGAAATCGTTAGCTCCAACATTTCCCGATGAACCTCAATAACACAATGGACGATCACTGCTACATAGGTCCGAAGAATCGCTAGCTCTGGGTGTAACATTTCTTGGTAAATGTACAAAAGACTATCTCTACATTCATTGTTCACTGCTACAAAGGACCCAGAAATCGCTAGCTTCAACATTTCCCGATGAACCTCAATAACACAATGGACGATCACTGTTACATGGATCCAAAGAAACGCTGGCCATGGGTGTAGCATTTCTTGGCAAATATACAAAAGACTATCTCTACATTGTTCACTGCTACAAAGGATCCCAGAAATCGCTAGCTCTGGGTGTAGCATTTCCCGATGAACCTCCACAGAAACCGCTAGCTGCAACATTTCCTGATGAGCGTCGTCAACACAACAACGGACGATGATTGCTACATGGGTCCAAAGAATTGCTAGCTCTAGGTGTAACAAAATGTACAAAAGACTATCTCTACATTGTTCACAGTTACAAAGGCCCCAGAAATCGCTAGCCATGAGTGTAACATTTCTTGGCAAATGTAAAAAAGACTATCTCTACATTGTTCGCTGTTACAAAACCCCCCAGAAATCGCTAGCTGTAAAATTTCCTGATGAACGTCGACAGCACCACTTCGGGCGATCACCGCTATATGGGTCCAAAGAATTGCTGACTCTGGGTGTAACATTTCTTAGCAAATGTACAAAAGACTATCTCTACATTGATTGCTGTTACAAAGACCCCAGAAATCGCTAGCCCCGGGTGTAACATTTCCCGATGAACCTCAACAGAAATCGTTAGCTCCAATATTCCCCGATGAGCATCGACAGCAACACTACGGGCGATCACTGCTACATGGGTCCGCAGAATCGCTAGCTGTGGGTGTAACATTTCTTGGCAAATGTATAATAGACTATCTATACATTGTTCGCAGTTACAAAGACCGCAGAAAACGCTAGCTAAAACATTTCCCGATGAACGCCAACACAATAACGGACGATCACTGCGTCTGCAATATGTGTCCGAAGAAGCTCTGTCCTTGTGTGTAGTAGAGAGACACGGCCACCACCACGGCCATGAACACGGACAGCGCCACCACCACCATCACCACGCAGCACCACCGCCGCCGCTTCTTGCTCCGCACCGTCAATTGCCGCAGCTTGTCAGCCTGACGCAGATCCACCGTGAAGTCGTGGCAGGGTCTATTCTGTGGACGAGAAAGAGGAAGCATTGGTTAAGGGGAAATGGGCGTATTTACTTGCTTATTGTTTCAAATTTTTATTATTGTTTAGTTTCCTCTGTAGACCTCCATCAAGCTGTAAAAAAAACACCCCTTAGACCCCCCTTCAAGATAATTTTTTAAATTTTTTGGTAGAAAGAGGAAGTGTTGGTTAAGGAGGTGTGGATTATTAATTAGTTTATTTATTTATGTATTGTTATTGTTATAATTTCCTCCCTAGACCCCCATCAAGCTTAAGGGGGAAGGGTTTATTTTTTGGTTGATTATTTCATATATTCATTATTTTTTTAGTTTCCTCCTTAATACTCCATCAAACTGAAAGAAAACCATCCATTAGATCCCCCTTCTAGATTAATTTGTACATTTGTCGGTAGAAAAATGTCCCGGCCGAAGGCTGATTCTTCCAAAATAACAGGCTAACTGTCGTTTGCCAGGAAACAAATCAACACCTAAATGGCACAAAAAGTCTTCATATTGACAAAGAAATGGGGCGAAAGGTCTTACAATCGCCAAACTAATGGACCGAATGTCTTAAAATCTGGAAACTAATGGGGCTAAACATGAGGGAGAAGGGGGAGCAGAAAAACGACCCATCTCCCCTTTAACAATGATCCTCCAGACCCTCCTGACTGATCGACAGACCGGCAAAAGATGGGCCGTAATTTTCTCCGACTGGCATAAACCGAGAATAGTAAAGCTCCCCCAACTTCTGTCCACACCGACCCTCTAATGACTTGAATATAAACACCATATGACGAGGAGCACTTTGTTGACGAAACTTCGACCCTCTAATGACTTGAATATAAACACCATATGACGAGGAGCACTTTGTTGACGAAACTTCGACCCTCTAATGACTTGAATATAAACACCATATGACGAGGAGCACTTTGTTGACGAAACTTCGACCCTCTAATGACTTGAATATAAACACCATATGACGAGGAGCACTTTGTTGACGAAACTTCGACCCTCTAATGACTTGAATATAAACACCATATGACGAGGAGCACTTTGTTGACGAAACTTCGACCCTCTAATGACTTGAATATAAACACCATATGACGAGGAGCACTTTGTTGACGAAACTTCGACCCTCTAATGACTTGAATATAAACACCATATGACGAGGAGCACTTTGTTGACGAAACTTCGACCCTCTAATGACTTGAATATAAACACCATATGACGAGGAGCACTTTGTTGACGAAACTTCGACCCTCTAATGACTTGAATATAAACACCATATGACGAGGAGCACTTTGTTGACGAAACTTCGACCCTCTAATGACTTGAATATAAACACCATATGACGAGGAGCACTTTGTTGACGAAACTTCGACCCTCTAATGACTTGAATATAAACACCATATGACGAGGAGCACTTTGTTGACGAAACTTCGACCCTCTAATGACTTGAATATAAACACCATATGACGAGGAGTACTTTGTTGACGAAACTTCGACCCTCTAATGACTTGAATATAAACACCATATGACGAGGAGGACTTTGTTGACGAAACTTCGACCCTCTAATGACTTGAATATAAACACCATATGACGAGGAGCACTTTGTTGACGAAACTTCGACCCTCTAATGACTTGAATATAAACACCATATGACGAGGAGGACTTTGTTGACGAAACTTCGACCCTCTAATGACTTGAATATAAACACCATATGACGAGGAGTACTTTGTTGACGAAACTTCGACCCTCTAATGACTTGAATATAAACACCATATGACGAGGAGGACTTTGTTGACGAAACTTCGACCCTCTAATGACTTGAATATAAACACCATATGACGAGGAGCACTTTGTTGACGAAACTTCGACCCTCTAATGACTTGAATATAAACACCATATGACGAGGAGCACTTTGTTGACGAAACTTCGACCCTCTAATGACTTGAATATAAACACCATATGACGAGGAGCACTTTGTTGACGAAACTTCGACCCTCTAATGACTTGAATATAAACACCATATGACGAGGAGCACTTTGTTGACGAAACTTCGACCCTCTAATGACTTGAATATAAACACCATATGACGAGGAGCACTTTGTTGACGAAACTTCGACCCTCTAATGACTTGAATATAAACACCATATGACGAGGAGCACTTTGTTGACGAAACTTCGACCCTCTAATGACTTGAATATAAACACCATATGACGAGGAGCACTTTGTTGACGAAACTTCGACCCTCTAATGACTTGAATATAAACACCATATGACGAGGAGCACTTTGTTGACGAAACTTCGACCCTCTAATGACTTGAATATAAACACCATATGACGAGGAGCACTTTGTTGACGAAACTTCGACCCTCTAATGACTTGAATATAAACACCATATGACGAGGAGCAATTTGTTGACGAAACTTCGACCCTCTAATGACTTGAATATAAACACCATATGACGAGGAGCACTTTGTTGACGAAACTTCGACCCTCTAATGACTTGAATATAAACACCATATGACGAGGAGCACTTTGTTGACGAAACTTCGACCCTCTAATGACTTGAATATAAACACCATATGACGAGGAGCACTTTGTTGACGAAACTTCGACCCTCTAATGACTTGAATATAAACACCATATGACGAGGAGCACTTTGTTGACGAAAGTTCGACCCTCTAATGACTTGAATATAAACACCATATGACGAGGAGCACTTTGTTGACGAAACTTCGACCCTCTAATGACTTGAATATAAACACCATATGACGAGGAGCACTTTGTTGACGAAACTTCGACCCTCTAATGACTTGAATATAAACACCATATGACGAGGAGTACTTTGTTGACGAAACTTCGACCCTCTAATGACTTGAATATAAACACCATATGACGAGGAGCACTTTGTTGACGAAACTTCGCAGATAGCTTCCACAGGTCACTAACCATCTGCGAAACATTGTCAATAAAGTGCTCCTCCTCAACATTGTCAATAAAGTGCTCCTCCTCAACATTGTCAATAAAGTGCTCCTCCTCAACATTGTCAATAAAGTGCTCCTCCTCAACATTGTCAATAAAGTGCTCCTCCTCAACATTGTCAATAAAGTGCTCCTCCTCAACATTGTCAATAAAGTGCTCCTCCTCAACATTGTCAATAAAGTGCTCCTCCTCAACATTGTCAATAAAGTGCTCCTCCTCAACATTGTCAATAAAGTGCTCCTCCTCAACATTGTCAATAAAGTGCTCCTCCTCAACATTGTCAATAAAGTGCTCCTCCTCACGCGTTGTTTATATTCATTCTGTCAACTTATCATAGTTATTTCAACCTTCTAATTACTTAAACCTAATGCCCCATTATACATTTACACCTCACAATCCTTTTCTAATAAGGTCTTTCAAATTAAGGCAGTCCACATTAGGACTCTATCTGCTACCCTCTTTCAACCCTTTCGCGCACAAGCACCCGATTTGCTCCTTTTCTGGGATACTTAATAGCCTTTGTGACCATCAGGGGTGTTTAGAAACCTTTAGTTTAGTTACTTCAACCTCTGCAGTTGTCTTTGAATGAGAGGTAATTATGAGATTAAGAGAGTTCTACTTCTGAATATCGCGAGCCGTGGCATAGTCAGTGGAGCATCGGCTGCTGATCATAGGGTCGGAAGATCGAGCCCATGTTATTGGTAAATGTCAAGCCTGGGCAACTTGATCTAGCGATTTGTGACAAACGACTAACGTTAATGGCCACCCATTTTCGGGAATTACGGCGTCTGGAAAAAAATAAATAAAAATACAAATAAAATAAAATAACTTCTGAATACTAAATGGCAACCCCTGGTACATGATGTGGTTAACCTTCTCTCAACGCTCCTTCCTGGCCTTACTTCACAGATAGGTGCCGTGCTGTTGGGGTGCGGGGCTAAGTGTCGGGGCAGCTTTCGGTCCATAGAGGCACCACCACCCCCATCAAAGGCCCCGTAGTAACGTTCCCATAGCTCCTGTCCTCCGGCCCGTCCTGCACCACCACCCGCCACGCCGATACTGCCATTACCGGTACCCAGCTGAGAGGAAGAAAGATGAACGTCGTGTTAAGGGGGAGGATTATAATATTATTTTTAACATTGTTCTTAACCCTTTGAGTACCAGCAATATGTGTTATATTTTATTCTATCTCTATTTAGATGATATTATGCAGCTTGGGAAGGATCTGTGATAGCTAAATGGGTTGGTTGAGATAGTTTGTAGCCTTATTATTGCTAGACATCCTTCCTAAAATGAATACAATCATCTATTAGTTGCCAGAATATAATGAAAAGGATGTCCCTGGTACTGGATGGGTTATCACCAAAAACACACCAAATGAAATTAATGAAAGCATGTGATTCTCCCAGGATTCAAACTCAGGATATCACATACAGAACTTACACGCTCTAACCATTACACCATCATTACACCCATTAGCCAGAATAAACTTGCAAATTGCATCATGATCCTCAAGGGGTTAAATTAAACCAAATTAATTTTGTCTCACCTGTCTCCTATCGTGGTAACTGAGTGAGGTGGTCCAGATGCCTTGTTGGTGGGTGGTTCCTCCCTCGTGGACCGCAGCTCGGTTCCCCAGTGAGGGAGAGGGGGTGCGTCGGGAGTGTGGGTGGGGGCTGTGTGTGTCTGGGGTGAAGGTAACACGCCTGTTCCCCCGTCCCAGATCCAACCACTGTGTTCTGTGGGGTGGCACTCCTCCCAGCCGCTCACTCACCCGACGCTCAAACTCCGCCATCTTGTCCACCTCCATCTCCGGGTCGGGGATGAAGGCCTGGTTGTCGAGGCCATTGAGACGTGGTTGTGGCGGGGGGGTAGGAGGTGGGGTGGACTGTTGACCAGCTAAGTGGTGTAGCGAGACCACCAGTTTCCTGCCATTGGTCTTGAGGCCGCTGCGTTCCCACAGAGCTGCTTGAGCCACAGCGCCACCAGGCCGACCGATGTCAAAGCTGCGGCGACGGGTGCGAGGTGGAGGTCTAGAGGGACCTCTGGATGCCAGTGAGGCAGTGCGAGGTGGGGGTTGGGTCAGTCTCGGGGAAGGAACTACCGGCAGTACACCGGGTCTCAGTGGCAGCGGAATCTCATAAATGGTTTCACTACTGGTGTCACTGTGGCCCAGGTCGGAGTCCTGGTCGTCCTGGTGGTGGCTGCGATGCATCATGGCCAAAGTCTCCTCCGTCACCAAGGAGTCTGGTCCTTGCCAGTCCGGTTCCACCTCTGGCCCAGGCCAGTACCCTCCTGGCACCCCCCACTCTGCCACACCCGGGGAGGGTGGGGGTGCAGGGCTGACTGGAGGTGGTGGTGCAGGGGCTAGACTGATGGCCGTGACGTAGCGAGGATCCTGCGCCACTATGTCTACAGGAGAGGAGGGTGCTGGAGGGAGGAGGGGCAGCATCCGCAGGGCCCGGGGCCAGATCGGTCGAGGCACCGTAGCAGCGCGGGGTATCGAAGGTAGGGGAGGGGGCCCCAAACCCTCCAGCGACCGGGCCCGCCTCACACCAACCTGTATATCACTAACAAAGCTGGGGTCTCGGGTCAGCAGCGTGGCCAAGGCTCGACCCCCGGGCCCGGCCAGCACCCGAGCCGCCCGAGGGTCCTCATCCTCCTGACCTTCGGAGTGATCTGACACCGAGTCCGTCTCCTTGGACCCGTACCCTGACGACCGCACCGACCCGCGATCCGTCGGGGGAGACTCGGGCGGCTCCGGCACAACTTCAATCTCCGTGACGCTCCCATTATCATTATCATCATCATCCTCGTACAACGGGTTGAACCTGTAATATGGGGCGACACGTTACTACAATGTTTAATGTTAACCCTTTGAGTACCAGCGATGTGTGGTATATTTTATTATAGCAATATTTTAACAATAATACTGTATACAGCTTAAGTATCTGTGGTAGTTAAAGGGGCTGGTTGAGACAGTTTGAAGCCTTATTGTTGCTAGAAGTCCTTCCTAAACTGAATAAAATCGTATAAGGGGAGGTACTGTATATGTTTTTCCTGGATCCCCTTCTCCCTCAGGTGTAGCCCCATTAATTATGAGATTTAAAGACATTCGCCCCATTAGTTTGACGATTTTTAAGACTTGTTGTGACCTTTAGGTGTCGATTTTTTACTGGCGAGCGATAGCGAGCCTGTAATTTAAGAGGAACTAGCCTTCGGCCGTGACATTATTCTGCCAAAAAATGTACAAATGTATCTTGAAAGGGGCTCAAGGGGGTGTAATTTTAAGCTTGATGGAGGCTTAGGGAACAAACTAAAAACCTCCCCTTAATCATGATGGTTGCTACAATACATGTTAAGGATAATGTCAGACAGGTTGGGAGAGAGGTAGCCTGACCAGGATTCAAACCTTTTGTCTCCTTCATACACATACACACACATATACTGTACATACATAGCCTACAGACACACACACACACACCCATACATACATACAAAGCTTTTCTAAAACATGAAGACACACAAAAACGTACACAACCTCACTCACATTCACATACAAACGAACACACACACACACACACCCCGTGGCGTAACTGATAGCGCGTCTGGCTCACAACCAGAAGGTCCCGGGTTCGAGACCCGGGCGGGGAAGAGACATTTGGGCAAGTCTCCTAACGGTGTAGCCTCTGTTCACCTAGCAGTATAAATAGGAACCTGGAATAAGTGAACGAAGTTGTGACGTCCCATCTGGGGTTGGTGATCGGTTACAAGGTGAGATGGGTATCGTACTGGTCAACCTAAGCTACTGGTCAACCTAAGCCTTCGGGTGAGACTGGTACCGTAATGAGAATGGTATCGTACAGATTAACCCTAAGCCTTCGTTTCCAGATGTCGCCAATTGGTAAAATACAGACTACACACACATCCACAGCCATTCAAACGATACATAAACACTTAACATGCATTTCACGCAATACATTCCCAGTTAAGGAGGCGCGATAATAATGAGCTTAGCTCGCATTGCGTGGATTCCCCTTGACGAACAAGCAAGTGAGTACACAATCGCACACAACCACACATAAACGAATACAACTAAACACACACACAAACGTACACAACCACACACACACATAAACAATTACAACCACACACACACACACATAAACGAATACAACTAAACACACACACAAATGTACACAACCACACACATAAAAGAATACAACCACACACACACACACACACACACAGATAAACGTACCCCCCCCCCCCCACACACAAACACCTTTCTCTCCAAGTATATCGCATTTATCCAAGTCTCCCATGAAAGAGTTGTATGATAGAAAATGAGAGGTGTTTGTGTGTGAGTGGTTCCCATAGACTCAAACGAAAGCAGAGTTCTTTATTCTCATTATTTTCAGCCTTCATTAATATATATATACAGGTAACTGGAATTGTGGGGTATATAATAGTCTGTTCATTCTAACACTATCTGGTGCAACGTCTTGGAGGTCATTATGGTATTGTGTTTAATTCATTATTGTAGAGGGTTTTCATTGTTTTGGCCATTTTCGAACAATGTGAATTTAGTTTACCCCGAGACTTGGAAAAACGCCTCTCCAAATCCCCTTCAAACTTAAAAAACATCCCCCAGACCCCCTTCAAACTTAAAAAACATCCCCCAGACCCCCTTCAAACTTAAAAAACATCCCCCAGACCCCTTCAAACTTAAAAAACACCCCAGACCCCCTTCAAACTTAAAAAACATCCCCCAGACCCCCTTCAAACTTAAAAAACATCCCCCAGACCCCCTTCAAACTTAAAAAACATCCCCCAGACCCCCTTCAAACTTAAAAAACAACCCCCCGACCCCATTCAAACTTAAAAAACATCCCCCAGACCCCCTTCAAACTTAAAAAACATCCCCCAGACCCCCTTCAAACTTAAAAAAACACCCCAGAACCCCTTCAAACTAAAAACCCCACCCGGACCCCATTCAAACTTAAAAAACATCCCCCACACCCCCCTCAAACTTAAAAAAAATCCCTCAGACCCCCTTCAAACTTAAAAAACATCCCCCAGACCCCCCTCAAACTTTAAAAACATCCCCCCAACCCCCCTCCAACCTTAAAAAACATCCCCCAGACCCCCTTCAAACTTAAAAAACATCCCCCAGACCCCCTTCAAGCTAAATGTGTACATTTTAGTTTACCCCGAGACTTGGAAAAACGCCTCTCCAAATCCCCTTCAAACTTAAAAAACATCTCCCAGATCCCCTTCAAGCTAAATGTGTACATTTTTCGGTAGAAAAATATCCCGGCCAAAGGCCGGTTTCTCCAAAGTTACAGGCTCACTATCGCTCGCCCAGGAAAAGTCGACACCTTATTGGGTTAAAGCATTATATAATCGCCAAACTAATGAGATGAAACGTCTTCAAATTTCCAAGGTAATGGAGTAAAACTGGGATAATCTAAATTGGCCCGCCCTGCACCTAATAGGGTTAAGTTGGGCAGAAATCATAACCCCCTAACCTCTCATAACTCAAAAAGGACTGGAGTAATCGAGCTAATATTTCTACCAAATAGGAAGACTTGGCTAGGGAATAAGTGTATAAATTGACAGTTCATTTGCTCTAGCCCTTTTGTAGTTGTTGTTGTTGTTGTTGTTCCCCAAGCTGCCTGGCCGAACAGCCCCAAGGCCCCGAGTAAGGCCAAGGCCATAACCGAGCGCCCCCACAGAACCCTCCCTGCCGACCACAATAAAGCCTGGGTGACCGAAGCCACTCCATGGCGGGGAGCTGAAGAGGGTGCGTAAACGCCCGGGAAACCAAAGCCCCACCCAGGGCCCTGTAGTTAAAGAGGTTAGCGGTCACGATTTCTGCCCAACCTAGAATAACCGGACTATAGTCAAAATGATGTCTTTGGAAGTGATATAATGGTCAAAATAATGCAATTTCACTTTAACCCCTTCAGGCTCTGACGCGTTTTAGCAGTATATTTTGGCTATCATTAGACGATTTTACGCAGCTTAGGAAGGATCTGTGGGTATTAAAAGGGTAAAGACTCTCTCAATCAACCCTCTGACTTCCATATACCCTTCCTAATCTGAATAAAATCGTCTAATAATTACCAGAAAACAAACAAGAAATGCGTTTTGGAGCTAGAAAGGGTTAATTTTTTATCTTGAAAGGGTTAATTTTAGTGTTTATTGTTGTATTGTAACTCAAATTGTGCTTTATAGTCCAAATTATGTCTTTGGAAGTGATGTAATGATAACAAAAATGCAATTTCCTGTAAGCCTTGTCGTATTGTCTTTGGAAGTAGTACAATGGTCAAAACAATGCTATCTTATGTTCATTCTCCAATATTTTTAGTTAGACTCTTTCTCTCTCTCTCTCTCTCTCTCTTTTCCACGCACACGCACACACACACACATTCTCCCTCTTACACACACACACTCCCTCTTACACACACACACACACACCAGCCTTGGTTGGCAACCCGATTAGGGGAGTTAACCCTATACATATCCTTACTGCTTACCTAAGGGTGTAACAGGTTGGTGGATGGACTATTTTTCAATAAAAAAAGGTATAAAATAATCTTGAAGGGGATCTACGGAGTGTTTTTTTTTTTAAACTTGATGAAGGTCTAGTGAGGAAAAAAAATAAATAAATGAATATATATATATATATAAATAGACGGTAAAAAATAACCAGTGTCCCCTTAAGTCCTTGGATAAACTGCACGGGTTGTCCTTCTCACGATAGACAGGTCCACTTGGGGGCGTTATATGTATGGTCACCCTCATAAAGGGGAGTAAGGCGACCAGTACTGCATAGAATGATTCATAGATAATTGTACAGACTTCGATTTGCCTCAGTAGATTATGTTAACTGCAACAGAATATATCTATCTATCTATCTATCTATTGCCGGACGCCGTGATCCCTGAAGGGGGGGCCACGAACGAAACGCCCCCATGCACCTCCGTCCCCAGTCAGTTGACGCCCCGGCTCCTCCAATGCAGCACCACTTCACGCATATACCTCTTAACTCCATCCTTCCACCTCTCACTCGGTCTACCTCTCCCTCTCTGTCCTTCCACCTCGCTCTCATACACTCTCTTAGTCATTCTCTCGCTTCCCATACGTTTCACATGGCCAAACCATCTCAAGGTGTTCCTTTTCACACTTTCCATCACATCTACATCCACACCACACCTCTCGTACTTCCTCATTCGTCTGTCTATCCCTCCATGTAATTCTGCACGCACTCCTCAAGTAACTAATTTCCACCCCTCTCACTCTTGCTTTGAGTCTCTTCACCAATGTCCATGCTTCGCTCCCATAGGTCAATGTCGGGATTACCACACTGTCATGCAAGGACTTCTTTACTTCTATGCTGACCACCCTATTTCTTGTTAAAGCTTTCAGCATTCCTACAATCCTCTTCCCCTGTTGCACCCTCTCCCGCACTTCTTCTTCCATACTCCCATCTTTACTCAACACACTGCCCAGATACTTAAATGAGCTGACATTTTCCATAGCCTGACCGTTCAACTTCACCTCACACTCTGTGGCTGCCACCCTTTCGAAGACCATAGCCTTGCTCTTCCCCGCATTTACCTTCAGATTCCGTGTTTTCACACACTGTTCCAAACATATTTACCAGCCCCTGCAACTCCCATTCACTAGCGCTCATCAGAACTGTATCATCGGCAAACAGCAGTACAGGTCTCCCTTGATTTACGATTATGTTACGTTCCTGAAAAGCCGATAATAAATAGAAACATCGTAAAGCGAACTCTACAATTAACCCTCTCGCGTTTTTGACGCAATTTTGAGCCTATTAGGGATACTTTAAAGCCTTTGTTACCATCAGGGGTATTTAGAAACCTTTAGTTTAGTTACTTCAACCTCTGCAGTTGTCTTTGAGTTAGCTGTGGGCAGAAAACTAATTTTGGAGAGGTAATTATAAGAGTGAGAGAACTCTATTTATTATTGCTAATCTGGCAACCTCTGCATCTTAGAAACGTGAAAGGGTTAATGGGGTAAATGGGGATGCGTTCTGGGACCAGCCAAAACCCAAACCCAAACACCTAAAAACTGTTAATAACATGGTAAATTAGTGAGGGAGACCTGTATAGGAAACTTCCACTCAGAATAATTAAAGATGAGTTAAACCCACCTGGAGACGGCGTACACCTCTTCGTTCTTGTGTTTCTTCTTCTTCTTCTTCTTCTTGGAGTTGTGGATCTTGAGTGTGGCCAGGGGGTCCTCTGTAGTGACCACCCCCACCAGCCCCTCCCCCCCTCCCTCCTCCTGGGTGTGGGGGGGAGTGGGGGAGGAGGAGGAGGGGGGGCCCCGGGTCACCAACCACTTCAGCATCAGCCCCCACCACCACCACCACCACCACCACCAGTAGCACCACTCAGCGTCACTTCTTCAGCATCAGACCCCACCACCGCCACAAATAGCGCCACTCCGCGTCACTTCTCCAGTCACCACCACCACCAGTAGCGCCACTCAGCGTCACCTCTTCAGCATCAGTCACCAGCACCACCACCTCGACCAACAGCGCTACTCCGCGTCACCAGCCTGTCTTGCACCACTCTCTCATAACGCCACCTGAAAGATAGAGGAGTAGTTTAACCCGTGAACTGCTAGAATCCATGCACAATAATAGGTTAAGTTGAGGGAGGGAGGGAGGGGGGTATAAAGGGGGGGGGGGGGAGGAGTGGAGGATGTGGTATGGAAAGATACCACTAATTTCTATATGTCACCCAATTTTGAGACATTTCCCAGCACTGGCACAGTATTGGCAGGGTTGTTTTTTACAGATGTTTAAATACTGTGCTTCCGGAAGGACCGTTGCAGTCCCTGGGTTAACTTATAAGTGCGGCGGCTTATATAGGGCCGATCTCCGAAGCGATCCTGGATACGGGTGGGTTGCTGGACTAACTGCTCTAGGTCATTGAGGTTAGAAAAGATGTAGGCTTGTTCACCAGGTTGGTCAGTGGAAAGAGAGGAGAGCCATTGGCGGTAGAGAACATTGAAATCTACTAAGAAAGAGATTTCTGAAAAAAGGAGAGATGGATAGAATGTGTTCCACTTTAGAAGTTAGATAGTCAAAGATTTTTGGATAGTCAGTAGAATTAGGAGAGAGATAAACAGTGCAGAAATATTCAGTTTGAGAGTGACAAGAAAGCTTTAGCCAGAGAGTTGAGAATTCAGAAGAGTCAAGGGTGGGAACACGAGAGAAAGCAAGATTGTTGCATATACTGTACTGTATATACGCAACATCCACCTTTGGCTTGAAACTGAGGATAGAGATAGTAGGAGGATACAGAGAAAGGTTTGCTGTCAGTAGTCCCAGACAACTGGGTTTCGGTGAGAAAGAGAAGCTCAGGGTTGGCAGAGAAGAGGTGGTGTTCCACAGAGTGGATGTTAGAGGAGAGGCCACGATTGTTGCAGAAATTAATAGTAAGAGTGGAAGGTAGTGGTCCAGAGCATGTTGGTGAGACGTTGCCAGGGGTCAGATCAATGGGGGCATTTATGTCCCCCCCCCCCCCCCCGCCCCCCCTCCCTCCTGGGGACTCCGAGGCGGGTCGTGAATACGTCATCATCTTTGCATTTTGAAAAGGCAGTGAAGTATGTAATGTCCTTGTGGTATAATGTATTGATAAAAAGAGAAGGTGTTTTGTAGGGCAGGCTGGGGCTGCCCTCAATATTGTTGAGGCACGGAAAGGATCAGCAAGGGAGGCCAGGTGGTGAAACAGGAGTTCCAGCTGTCCTTATCAACCACCTAACACTCCCCGGGAGTACCGCCCTGTTCGGCTGGTGCCTACAGGCTCCTCCTAATAGTATGTATGTATGTATGTATGTATGTATGTGTGTGTGTGTGTGTATGTACGTATGGATGTATGTAAGTAGGCTATATATTTGTGTAGGTTATGTATGTATGTTATGTATGTATGTATGAAGGTATGTGTGTATGGATGTGTGTAAGTATGAAGGTATGTACGTATGGATGGATGTAAGTAGGCTATATATGTTTGTAGTTTATGTATGTATATGTGTATGTATGTATGCCACTGTGTACGTGTGTTTTTCCCTATGTGCATAAGGGAGACAAAAGGCAACACGGCCTGTGACGAGTGCCTCCCCCAGAGTTGCAAGAGTGACAGGGCCAACATCAAGGAATGTAGGTCTAATATCCAATATAACAACAATACCTTCTTGACCTTTCCATTATATCGGCTCCCCCACAAATCATTATATATATACCGGTTTATACTGTTCATTAGGCGGAGCTCACACACATACACACACACACACACACACACACATACATATACACACAGTCACACACACACTCACATACACACACACATGTGTATTTTCAGCTCATGAGGCTGCCATTCTTTAATAAACCGTTTATTATTATTATTATTATTATTACACACTAACATAGACAGACAGACACACACACACACACACTCCATATACCGTACTTTACCTCAGCCTCCACTCCACTAAATGTCCAAGGTTCGAACCCCGAGTCATTTCCTCACCTTGACTTTTATCCACCCTAATCACCCAGGCAGGTAAAAACAATAGGGTGGTCTTGGAAACTGGTTACTCTTTTAAGGAAGTCCACCTCGCTTGTGTTTCTCTTTCTCTCCCTCTCTCTTTGGCTTTTATCCATTTGGCCCCATTCAGCCTACTGTTTTAAGACGTTTACCCACATCCAGGTGTCAATATTTTCATGGCGAGCGGTAGCGAGCCAGCATATAATTGTGTTTTGTTTTGAAAGCAAGCTAAATTTGTAAATTTTTCGATAGAAAAATGTCTCCGGCGAGGCCGGATTTCTCCATACAATGTTAGCTCGCTATCGCTCGCCAGGAAGAAATCGACACCTGGATGTGGGTAAACGTCTTAAAACAGTAGGCTGAATGGGGCCAAATGGATAAAAGCCAAAGAGAGAGGGAGAGAAAGAGACAACAAAAAGCCGGTGACCCTCCCTTAATTATTTGGTATAGGGTGTTTATTTTTTTATTTTTTTTTGTTTTCTATGTGATTGAGGGAGGCAAAAGGCATAACTGCCTATAGCGAGTGCCTCCCCCATAGTTGAAAGAGTGACAGGGCCAAAATCAAGGGACGTTCGAGCCAAAATGCCTGGACACACGGAGTTTGAAGCAATTTAAGTCATAGGAAGAGGGAAAGACTGATTCTGGGAGAGAGTTCCAGAGCTCAGCTGTTGAGTAGAAGAAAGTTTGAGAGTAACGTTTCACTCTTGGGTTGGAGAGTTGCACAGAGTAGGGGTGGGATTGAGTTGCAAGACGGGTACCACATGCCCTACGTAAAGGAGGTGGTATGCACTGGGATAGCTCTGAGGAACACTGATTATTATAGATGCAGCATCACTCCAGCAGGATCTGAATGTGCCGTACCACTGGGAGGAAAATAATAACATGTCTTTTAATAGCTGCAAATTTGACCTCATCAGATATGGACCTGATATCAAACTAAAAGAAAATACTGTGTACTCAACCTATGATGGAAACAGTATCAATTCAGTGGCCAATATTAAAGATCTAGGGGTAATAATAAGCAGTGATGCAACATTTACCAAACACATCCAAGACATAGTCCGTTCTGCTCGCAATCAAATGGGTTGGATTCTACGGACGTTTGCCAAAAGGGAAGAAAAATCAATGATAATATTATACAAATCTCTAATAATGCCAATCCTCGAGTACTGCTGCCAACTCTGGGACCCGTGGAAGGTTGGAGAACGACAATCACTTGAAGGCGTCCAACGTACATTTACAAACAAGATCTCCTCCGTGCAACATTTCGACTACTGGGGAAGACTTAAAGCACTTGAATTGTACTCGTTGGAGCGACGGCGTGAGCGGTACATGATAATCTACGTTTGGAAAATGCTAAATAAAATGGCCATGTCCCAAACTTAAACAATGAGTCGAAAATAAGTGAGAAAATCAGCAAGAGGCGAGGCAAGCTCTGTGAATTGGGAAACATCAATAATAGAGCCTTGGCCAGAGTGGTGACTCAGAGAATGACCTCAATATCATATCGGGGCCCAACACTCTTTAACGCGCTGCCAAGATATGTGCGTGATGCAAAGTGCTCCTCGGCTGACCAGTTCAAGAGGGTGCTGGACAGGTTCCTCAAAAGTGTCCCTGACCAGCCAAAAATACCCCACTACGACATCAGGGCACTGAGTAACAGCATTCCAGATCAGCTTGCCCTGATGAGGGCAGACGGTAATTTTATTACCGATCTGTCTACCATGGACAGTCCATCTACTGGTCCCCTTGCCCCCGTGTCTTCCACTGGGGACGGGGACGAGCGGTGGATGACTACTACTGCCGGTGGTGCATCAGCATGACCGAGGGACGACCAGACGTCCTCAACTTATCACCAGGATCACCAGGACCAGGTGTGTGTGTGTGTGTGTGTGTGTGTGTGTGTGTGTGTGTGTGTGTGTGTGTGTGTGTGTGTGTGTGTGTGTGGGTGGGTGGGTGGGTGTGTGTGGGTGTGTGTGTAATAATACTAAATAATAATACTAAACGGTTTATTGATAGTTGCAGCCATTGGTTGAAAATGCACAAAATAACAGTTTGTTGCTTAACTCTAACTTACTGAATATTAACTTACAATATGGACCAAGGTAAGAGATTGCATAAGAGCTACCGGTATTAAATTGTGATCAGTTAAATGTGTGTGTGTGTGTGTGTGTGTGTGTGGGTGTGTGTGGGTGGGTGTGTGTGTGTGTGTGTGTGTGTGTGTGTGTGTGTGTGTGTGTGTGTGTGTGTGTGTGTGTGTGTGTGTGTGTGTGTGGTTTCATTTAATTATCAGTGGACTAATCAGATGAGTTAACCACTGCATAAGACACTACACTCGTAATTTAATCATGGACATTATATTACCATGTATAAGATCACGGAGAGGCACAGAACGTATGTGACCAACTGTACATGAAGGGGTAATTTAGATACTCTAGTATTCTATTTTCGGTATACTCACCTCTCGGGAACGCTCTCCCTCAATCTATCTTTCCCTCATCCTATGACTTATACTGCTTAAAGTTCCGTGAGTCCAGATTATCTATCACACTTTCATATTTATATGAAACAAAAATTAGGTGGGGAGGGGAGGGGGGGCGGGCACTTGTTATAGGCAGCTCTGTATTTTGTCTCCTTCATTCACAAACAAAGATACATACATAAAAGCACAAATCCTAACACTGGACATGATACCGTTATCAATTCATGTTTTTTTCGACTCACCTCTTAGTACAGTCGGCCTAATAAGTGATGTCTCGGCACCAAGTATGTTTTGATCAATAATTGGCATCAGCAAAATATAAATACACTTGATTTCTTCCTTTTGAGTGAGATATACAACCATGTTCCTACACTTACCCAGCCTATTCAACATCTGACAGACATTAATACAGCACAGAGCGAGCCAAACGTAATGACAGCTGAGACATGACTTATTAGCGCGACTGTACATATGATATCGTTATCATTAAATATGTGATTTTCTGTTTACCTCTAAGTACACAACCTAGCTTACTCAAGGGAACACGGTGAAGCAAGACCAAGCTACTAGTTTTTACATTAATCTCCCCTTGAATATTGCCCCGGGATGTGCACGTTTTCTGTGACCCTGAGACGATTCAATAAGGAGAGCTTTTATTTTATTTATTTTTGTATCTGAGACAATTCACTAAGGAGATTTGTTTTTGTTTTTTTGACCTCCTTCTCTCATTTGTTTAGCCCCATTAGTTTTGGGATTTTAAGACGTTCGAACAGTTAGTTTGGCAATTTCAAGGCCTTTTGTGCCATTCAGGTGTCGATTTTTTTTCCTGGCGGTCGATAGCGAGCCTCTAATTTAGGAGGAACCAGCTTTGGCAGGGACATTTTTCTACCGAAAAATGTACAAATGTATCTGGAATGGGGGTCTTGGGGGCATTGTTTTCAGAATGGTTTACAGCATAATATCATAAGGTGTCATTCTGTCTTATACTATAATTATGTACTACATAATATACACCTTGAGATGGTTCGGCCATATGGAACGTATGGGAAGCGAGATAATAACTAAAAGGGTGTACGAAAGCGAGGTGGAAGGACAGAGAGGGAGATGTAAACCGAGAGAGAGGTGGAAGGATGGACTGAAGACGTATATGGATGAAGGCGGTGCTGGATGGGAGGAGGGGCGTTGACTGACTGGGGACAGAGGTGCATGGGGGCGTTTCGTTCGTGGCCACACCTTCGGGGATCACGGCGTCAGGTAATATATATTTTTGATCTCAATAACACCCTTATGTTCTCTCTCTCTCTCTCTCTCTCTCTCTCTCTCTCTCTCTCTCTCTCTCTCATTCACACACTCTGTATCACTCACCCTCTCATACACGCACTCTCTATCACTATTACTCTCTCTCTCTCTCTCTCTCTCTCTCTCTCTCTCTCTCTCTCTCTCTCTCTCTCTCTCTCATTCACACACTCTTTATCACCCACCCTCTCATACACGCACTCTCTATCACTATTACTCTCTCTCTCTCTCTCTCTCTCTCTCTCTCTCTCTCACACACTCTCTCTCTCTCTCACGGTCAGTCGTTCCAATAATACAATTGCCAGACCATTGTTTCCCGCAGAGACTGTTTACCGTGTTATATATATTGATTATATGAGAGAGAGAGAGAGAGAGAGAGAGAGAGAGAGAGTGTGTTTACTGTGTTACCGGTATATATTGGTCTATAAGTCTATTATGGGGACTACAAGGTGTATGTATGTGTGTGTGTGTGTGTGTGTGTTACTCAGTTACTTGTTCGTCAAGGGGAATCCACGCAATGCGAGCTAAGCTCATTATTATCGCGCCTCCTTAACTGGGAATGTATTGCGTGAAATGCATGTTGTGTTTTATGTACTGTTGGAATGGCTGTGGATGTGTGTGTAGTCTGTATTTTAGCCAATTGGCGACATCGGAAACGAAGGCTTAGGGTGAATCTGTATGGTACCATTCTCACTATAGACGGTACCGTCTCGCCCGAAGGCTTAGGTAGCCATCAGCTTAGGTGAACCATATGATACCCATCTCGCCTTGTACCATTTTTGCCAACCCCAGATGGGACGTCACAACGTCGTCCACTTATTCCAGGTACCTATTTACAGCTAGGTGAACTGAGGCTAACACATGAAAGGAGACAAGCCCAATTTGTCTCCGCCCGGTCGGGGATTGAACCCCCGACCCCTCGTGTGTGAGACGAGAGCTCTACCTACTAGGCTACGAGCTGTGTGTGTGTGTGTGTGTGTGTGTGTGTGTGTGTGTGTGTGTGTGTGTGTGTTTGTGTGTGTGTGTGTGTGTGAGAGAGAGACAGAGAAGGTTAAACAATTAGTCAATATAACCACAATGGTTAGCCTTCCTGTATCACTGCACACACACATAAACACACACATAAACACACACATACATACTATACACACACATAAACTCACACACGCGCACACAACAACATAAACAAACACACAATATTTATCAAAAACTCAATTACTATCTAAATATATGCATGTTCGTAAGTCGAAGAATATTAAGTTACGAAAACAAATTCTTGAAACGCTGTAAACAATGAAAGTAAAAACAAAAGGCGTATAAACAAAAGGCGTATAAACAAAAAGGCGTATAAACAAAAAGGCGTATAAACAAAAGGCGTATAAACAAAAGGCGTATAAACAAAAGGCGTATAAACAAAAGGCGTATAAACAAAAGGCGTATAAACAAAAGGCGTATAAACAAAAGGCGTATAAACAAAAGGCGTATAAATAAAAGGCGTATAAACAAAAGGCGTATAAACAAAAGGCGTATAAACAAAAGGCGTATACAGTATTATCATTGGGTATACTGATGGTATTTAAGGGGAGATTTCCACTTGAGGGATTTTTTTTCTGGACCCCTTTCTCCCTCATGTTTAGCCCCCATTGCTTTTGAGATTTTAAGACGTTCGCCCTAGTAGTTTAGACATTTTAAGACATTGTGCCCCATTTCTGTCAATTTTAAGACCTTTCGTGCCATTAAGGTGTCGATTTTTTCCTGGCGAGCGATAGCGAGCCTGTAATTTAAGAGCAATCGGCGACATTTTTGTACCGAAAAATGTACAAATTTATCTTGAAAGGGGGTCTAGGGGGTGTAATTTTAAGCTTGATGAAAACGTAGGGAACAAACTAAATACCTGCCCTTAACCCTCCTATGCATTAACACCTGTACCGCCGACGTCATTTTAATTATATTTTAGCTGTATGCTGACGATTGTGTGTAGTTTAAGAGGGTTCTGTGGTAGTGACAAGGGTCAAGTGAGAGTGTTCAAAGCCTCTTAAGGGGAGGTTTCTAGTTTGTTTCCTACTCCTCCAGCAATCTTAAAATTTCACCCCTTGACCCCCTTTCAAGATAAATGTGTACATTTTTCGGTAGAAAAATGTCCCGGCCGAAGGCCGATTACTCTTAAATTGCAGGCTCGCTATCGCTCGCCAGGATAAAATTGACACCTAAATGGCACGAAAGGTCTTAAAATTGACAGAATGGGGCGGAAATTCTTAAAAATCACCAAACTAATGAGGCAAACGTCTTAAAATCTCATAAGCAATGGGGCTAGACATGAGGGAGAAAGAGGTCAAGAAAAAAGTCCCTCAAGTGGAAATCCCCCCTTAATTGCTGGAAGCCCTTCGTAAACCAATAACATCGCTTAATAGTGGCCAGAAAAAATAAACAATGACGTCGCCGGTACAGACAGGGTTAAAAAGGTATCATTGGATATATTGATACTAAATTACCTTTCTAGCTATGTAAAGTGGATAAAAAAGGTAGAGAAAATAATTGGGTATAATGATGGTGATTTGCCTTTCTAGCCATAAGAGAGGTTTATAGAATCATTGGGTATTTGGAGGGTGATTTGCCTTTCTATCTATAAAAAGGTATATCGAATCATTGGGCATAATTGATAGTGATTTACCTTTCTATCCATGAGAAAGGTATAGAAAATAATTGGGTATAATGATGGTGATTTACCTTTCTAGCCATAAGAGAGGTTTATAGAATCATTGGGTATATTGATGGTGATTTACCTTTTATATATATATATATATAACAAAGGTTTATACAATCATTGGGAATATTGATAGTGATTTACCTTTCTATCCATGAGAAAGGTATATAAAATAATTGCATATATTGATGATATACCTTTCTATTCGTTACAAATAAGTATACATAAAAATTGGATATATTGATGCTAAATTACCTTTCTATCCATGTAAAGTGTATTTAAAAAGGAAAATACGATCATTAAGTATATTGACGGCCATTTACCTTTCTATCAATAAAAAGGTCATATTTAAAATAATTGGATATATTGATGATAAATTACCTTTCTACCCATGTAAAGGATATACAAAAAATACAAATACTAATTTTTTTGTAACCCTTCTCCCAACCGCGTCCAATTTGAGGACATCCTTTTTCTAACAGGGCGACCCAAACTGTACACAATAGATAACATAAGAACAATGGGAGTCTGCAGGAAGCCGATCGACCCACACAAGGCAGATCCCTTTCACACCCAAGCCCACAATGAATGTTTGACTATAGTCCATTTATTATAGGGAGGCCAGGAATATTAAGGGAGGGGATGGGCCCTTTTATTTGTTTTTGTATCCTATTGATCATTTATGTTTCTATTAATTTATTGGTTTCCTATCTAGACCTCCATCAAACATAAAAAATAAAAACAAACATTACATCCCCCTTCTAGATAAATGTGTTAATATTCGGTAGACAAATTTCCCGGTCTTCCAAATTATCAGGCTCACTATCGTTCGCCAGGAAAAAAAATCGACACCTAAGTAGCACGAAAGGTCTTAATATTGACAAAGAAATGTGGCGAAAGGTCTTAAAATCCCAAAATTTATGGGCCAAACGACTTAAAATCGGAAAACTAATAGAGCTAAACATGAGGGAGAAGGGGGGGGGGCCAGAACCCCCCCCCCCCTTTAAATCACTACTACAGTCCCTTCATCAGAGGTCGGCCAGAACACCGGGCTGGAGCACATGGGCCGGACCAATTGCACACCTATTTATTCCCTGGCTGACCCTTCCCAAATGGTAGACAGATTGTAACTCAAAGAAGGCTAGAGCAAATGGGCTGGACAATTGCACACCTATTCCCTGGCTGACTCTTCCCAAATCGTATTTTTTTGTAGTTCAATTATTCTAGTCGTTTTTTGAGTTATAGAGGATTGTGGCCCTAAGTAATCTCTCTCTCTCTCTCTCTCTCTCTCTCTCTCTCTCTCTCTCTCTCTCTCTCTCAAGGTCAGTAAACAAAAGGCCAGCGACTCCATACGCACATACACCTACACGCACATACACCTACACGCACATACACCTACACGCACGTACACCTACACGCACATACACTTACACGCACATACACTTACACGCACACACACCTACACGCACATACACCTACACGCACATACACCAACACGCACATACACCTACACGCACATACACATACACGCACATACAGTACACACACATACACCTACACGCACATACACCTACACGCACACACACCTACACGCACATACACCTACACGCACATACACCTACACGCACATACAGTACACACACATACACCTACACGCACATACACCTACACGCACATACACCAACACGCACATACACCTACACGCACATACACCTACACGCACATACACCTACACGCACATACACCTACACGCACATACACCAAAACGCACATACACCTACACGCACATACACCTACACGTACATACACCTACACGCACATACACCAACACGCACATACACCTACACGCACATACACCAACACGCACATACACCTACACGCACATACACCAACACGCACATACACCTACACTCACATACACCTACACGCACATATACCTACACGCACATACACCTACACGCACATACACCTACACGCACATACACCAACACGCACATACACCAACACGCACATACACCTACACGCACATACACCTACACGCACATACACCAACACGCACATACACCTACACGCACATACACCTACACGCACATACACCTACACGCACATACACCAACACGCACATACACCTACACGCACACATACCTACACGCACACACACCTACACGCACACATACCTACACGCACACACACCTACACGCACATACACCTACACGCACATACACCAACACGCACATACACCAACACGCACATACACCTACACGCACATACACCTACACGCACATACAGTACACACCTGTATATAATCATTTACAACACACCAGGCTTGGAGTAATTACATTTGTTTGTGTCAATTACAATTATTACAATTAAAATTACTTGTCCTATGAATTAATTACAATTGCAACTACAATTACAAGGAAGGAAAACATGCTAAATACAATTACAATTACAATTATTAAGTTTTAATAATTCCAAATTACAATTACAATTTCCTTAAACATGTGCAATTAATTAAATTTCAATTAAAATACAATTACAATTACTCCAAGCCTGCAACACACACACACACACACACACACACACACACACACACACACACACACACACACACACAAACACTCTTACACACACACAAACACACACTCTTACACACACACTTACACAATTTACATATTACGTCATATTAAGGAGAGATTTCCAATTAACCACTTGCGAGTTTTTGTCTATAAGGAAGCTGGAGCCGTGGCCATCAATATTTATCAGAATCACCAGCTATAATACGGTCATGATACATTTATAAATCCATAAAACCAAATTGATCACACTTTTTATCCATCAGAAACCCACATTATTATTATTGCATTTCTCTTAACAATCGAAGTTCACGGCTCCAACTTCCTTATCTCGCACGTGGTTAATTGGGTTTGATGTTATCCCTCTCTGATTCTTCGAGATCCTTACTAAGCTGTGTAAAGTCCTCTAATGACAGCCGTTCAGGGAGAATTGAACCCTGCATTTATTTTAGGGGGAGATTTATTTGTTTATTTGCTTTATTTTAGTTATTTATTTATTTTATTATATTTATAATTTATTTGTTCCCTAGACCTCCATCGAGCCTTAAAAAAAAAAAAAAAAAAAAAAAAAAAAAAAAAAAAAATGCCCACAAGGACCTCCCCCCCCCCCCCTCCCCCTTCGAGATAGATTTGTACATTGTTCGGTAGACTAATGCCTTGGCCAAATGTGCAGGCTCGGTATCGCTCGCCAGGAGAAAAAAAAACGACACCTAAATGGCACACAAGTTCTTGAAACTGGGATGGAAATGGGGCGAAAGGTCTTAAAATCGAAAATCAGATGGGGCGAACGTCTTAAAGTCTCGAAACCATTGGGGCTAAACATGAGGGAGAAGCGGGGAGGCCATTGAACCCCGGGAGGCTCTGATTGAATAAGGGAGGGGTCAGTTTTTAAGGGTATGTGGTTTTGTGTGTGGGGGGCTTGAGAAGGCGTCTGTGTGTGTGTGTGTGTGTGTGTGTGTGTGTGTGTGAGAGAGAGAGAGATTGTGTATATACGTGATTGTGTGTATGTATGTGTGTGTGTGTGTAATAATAATAATAAACGGTTTATGTGTGTGTGTGTGTGTGTGTGTGTGTGTGTGAGAGAGAGAGAGATTATGTATATACGTGATTGTGTGTATGTATGTGTGTGTGTGTAATAATAATAATAATAATAAACGGTTTATGTGTGTGTGTTTGTGTGTATGTGTGTGTGTGTAAGTGTGGGTATATGTATGTACGTGTGTGTGTAAGTGTGCCTGTGTATGGATGTAAGTGTGAGTGTGATCGTTAGTGACACTCGGGTAAGCATGGAGGAAGAAAGGAGGGGGGAGGGGGAGGGAAAGAGGAGGGGGGGGGGGGAGGAAGAAAGGAACAGGGGGGGAGGGGGGGGGGTAACTGGTCAATGTCCTCAGATAAAAACAACAATATGTAAATAATAATAATAATAATAATAATAATAATAATAATAATAATAATAATAATATAGCATTATTATTACTATTTTTATTGCAATATATATTTCACTATAGCATGTGAAGCTATAACAGGGAAGAATTGACCAGATATTTGTTTCTCGATACCAATTAGCCTATACTAAGGTAATTAACATACAGACAAACACACACATTAATAAGTAAATATCTATCTCCATAAATAAATATATATATATATATACAATCAAACAGCTAAATATATATCCTAACACCTAATTAGCTAAACATACACACATTATAATTATATATATATATATATATATAGAGAGAGAGAGAGAGAGAGAGAGAGAGAGAGAGAGAGAGAGAGAGAGAGAGAGAGAGAGAGAGAGAGAGAGAGAGAGAGAGAGAGAGAGAGAGAGGCAGATAGATAGATAGATAGATAGATAAAGATGGCATTGCTGTATTTGTGGCCTATATTGCTTAAATAATTTAATTAACCAATTAAGGGAAGGTTTTTAGTTTGGTCCCTAGGTATCCATCAAGCTTAAGATTACACCCCCTTGAGCCCCTTTCAAGATAAATTTGTACATTTTTCGGTAGAAAAATGTCCCGGCTGAAGGCCGGTTACTCTTAAATTACAGGCTCGCTATCGCTCGCCAGGATAAAATCGACACCTAAATGGCACGAAAGGTCTTAAAATTGACAGAAATGGGTCGAAAGTTCTTAAAATCGTCAAAATAATGGGGCGAACGTCTTAAAAATAGAAAAGCAATGGGGCTATACATGAGGGAGAAAGGAGTCCAGAAAAAAAATCCCTCAAGTGGAAACCTCCCCGTAAGTGAGGTCATTGGACTAATAACCTCTCTATAACACTGAACTTAACGTGAAGGGGGTTAAAAACTATACTCACTCTCTCTCTCTATCTCTATCTCTCACTCTCTCTCACTCTCTCACACACACACACTTTTACTCTCACTCTCTCTCTCACTCACACACACTTTTACTCTCATTCTCACTCTCTCTCTCTCTCTCTCACACACACACACACACTTTTACTCTCATTCTCACTCTCTCACACACACACACACTTTTACTCTCATTCTCACTCTCTCTCCACACACACACACACACACACAATTTTACTCTCATTCTCACTCTCTCTCACACACACACACACACACACACTTTTACTCTCATTCTCACTCTCACACACACAGACTCTCACTCTCTCTCTCTCTCTCTCTCACACACACACACACACACACAATTTTACTCTCATTCTCACTCACTCACACACACACACACACACACACTTTTACTCTCATTCTCACTCTCTCACACACACACACACTTTTACTCTCATTCTCACTCTCTCTCTCTCTCTCTCTTGATTATTAGGATATTTTTCTTCATAATTATTGAGAAGTTTGCTTGCTTTTAACATTATCGAGCCATTTATTATAATTAATCCCCTAGGCTAACAAAAACTCGGTTCCTCCTAAATTACCGACTCGCTTTCGCTCGCCAGGAGGAAAAATCAACACCTAACTGGCACGAAACGTCTCAAAATTCACAAAGAAATGGGGCGAAAGGTTTTGAAATTGTCAAACCAAGGAAGTGAACGTCTGAAAATGGCCAAACTAATGGGGCGAACGTCTTAAAATTGGCCAGCAAATGGGGCCAACGTCTTAAAATTGCTAAACTAATGGGGGCGAACGTCTTAAAGTGTCAAAACAAATAGGGCTAAACATGAGGGAAAAGGGGGTTCCTGAAAACATGACACACCCTTTAATATATACGAATAAAAAAGGAAATTTGGATCACTATTTCACGATACGTTGAAATCTCCATGAATACAATATTTCACAAGACAAGACAAAACAGTATTAATGTGTTGTAGTAATAATGTCTGTCAGATGTTGAATAAGACAGTTTGCTTACCTACCTACTAACTAATTTACCTACCAACGTACCAATCTACTAACCTACCATCCAACCACAATCTACCTACCTACCTCCCTACCTACCAACCAACCAACCACTTAGCATACCAACCAACCAACTTACCTACCTACCAACCTACCAACCAACCAACCAACCTACCTACCAACCAACCTACCTACCTACCAACCTACCTACCAACCAACCTACCTACCTACCAACCTACCTCCCTACCTACCTACCAACCAACCAGCCTACCTACCTACCAACCTACCTACCAACCAACCAGCCTACCTACCTACCTACCAACCAGCCTACCTACCTACCAACCAACCTACCTACCTACCTACCTACCTACCAACCAACCAGCCTACCTACCTACCAACCAACCTACCTACCTACCAACCAACCAGCCTACCTACCTACCAACCAACCTACCTACCTACCAACCAACCAGCTTACCTACCTACCAACCAACCTACCTATCTACCTACCTACCTACCTACCTACCAACCAACCACCTACCTACCTACCAACCAACCTACCTACCTACCAACCAACCAGCCTACCTACCTACCAACCAACCTACCTACCTACCTACCAACCTACCTACCTACCAACCAACCAGCCTACCTACCTACCAACCAACCTACCTACCTACCTACCAACCTACCAGCCTACCTACCAACCTACCAGCCTACTTACCTACCAACCAACCTACCTACCTACCTACCTACCAACCAACCAGCCTACCTACCTACCAACCAACCAACCAACCTACCAACCAACCAAACTACCTACCTACCAACCAACCAACCTACCAACCAACCAACCTACCTACCTACCAACTAACCAACCTACCAACCAACCAACCTACCTAACTACCTACCAACCAACCTACCTACCTACCAACCAACCTACCTACCTACCAACCAACCAACCAACCTACCTACCTACCTACCAACCAACCTACCTACCTACCTACCTACCAACCAATCACCCTACCTACCTACCAACCAACCTATCTACCTACCTACCAACCAACCAGCCTACCTACTTACCAACCAACCTACCTACCAACCAACCAGCCTATCTAGCTACCAACCAACCTACCTACCCACCAACCTAACTACCAACCAACCTACCTACCTACCTACCTAACTACCAACCAACCTACCTACCTACCTACCAACCAACCAACCTACCTACCAACCAACCAGCCAACCTACCAACCAACCAACCTACCGGTATACCTACCAACCAACCAACCTACCTACCTACCAACCAACCAACCAACCAGCCTACCTAACTACCAACCTACCTACCTACCAACCAACCAACCTACCTAACTACCTACCAACCAACCAACCTACCTACCTACCAACCAACCAACCAACCTACCAACCAAACCAACCTACCAACCAACCAACCAACCAACCAACCAACCTACCTACCAACCAACCAACCATTTATCGTACTATCTTTAAATGATCTTGTGGTAAACAGATCATTTTACCTGTCCTATCTTTAATCTCTCTCTCTCTCTCTCTCTCTCTCTCTCTCTCTCTCTTGTCCACTCATTGCTTATACAAGATTTTAAAGATAACGGAACCACTATCATATTTTTCCATCTCTCTCTCTTTCTCACACACATATATATATATATATAGAGAGAGAGAGAGAGATGGAAAAATATGATAGTGGTTCCGTTATCTTTAAAATCTTGTATAAGCAATGAGTGGACAAGAGAGAGAGAGAGAGAGAGAGAGAGAGAGAGAGAGAGAGAGAGAGAGAGAGAGAGAGAGAGAGAGAGAGAGAGAGAGAGAGAGAGAGAGAGAGAGAGAGAGAGGATGACAGATGTTCACATCCGCTCTCTCTTTGTCTCTCTTCCTTTAACACTATTTGGGCCGAGGGAGCGATTTGTGGACCTCCCCTGTTTCATGCCTTTACTTTGGAGATTTTAGGACGTTTCACTCCATTAAGTTTGGGTAAATATAACGATTCACCCCATTCAGGTGTCGATTTCTTTCTTGGCGATCGCTAGGGAGTCTATTTTATTAGGAATCGGTCTTCGGTCGAAACATTTTCTACAAACAAATGCACAAATTTATCTGAAAGGTGTTGACAGATTTGGTGACCCAATTTTCTATAACCCTTTCAGTACCGATGACGTCTGTTTTATTGGGTTTCACGTACATTTAGACGATTTTGTCAAGCTTAGGAAGGACATATGGTAGCTATAAGGATGCATTGAGATGGTTTGTAGCCTTGCAATGGGTATACAATCATCTCATAGTTGCCAGGATCCAATGAAAAGGACGTCACCGGTACAGAAGGGGTTAAGGGGGGCGGGAATCTGGTCCCCCCCCCCTCTCCTTCTTCCTCATGTTTAGCCCCATTAGTTTTTAGATTTTAAGACGTTCGATTAACTAGTTCGGCAATTTTGAAGTCTTTTCATCCCATTTCTTTGTCAGTATTAAGACCTTTTGTGCCATTTAGGTGTCGATTTTTTTTCCTGGCGAGCGAAAGCGAGCCTGTGAATTTAGGACAATACTGAAAATGTACAAATTTATCTTGAAGGGGGGGGGGGGGTGGGGGGGGGGGGGCTAGGGAATGTTAATATAAAGCTTGATGGAAGTCTAGGGAGGAAACAATAACAAAAATATACAGAAATAATAAAATAAATACGCCCGTCTCCCCCTTAACGGGAGATATCCACTTGAGGGACTTTTTTCTGGACTCCTTTCTCTCTCATGTCTAGCCCCATTGCTTTTGAGATTTTAAGATGTTTGCCCCATTAGTTTGGCGATTTTAAGAAGTTTCACCCCATTTATGTCACTTTTAAGACCTTTCGTCCCATTTAGGTGTCGATTTTTTTCCTGGCGAGCGATAGCGAGCCTGTAATTTAAGAGGAACCGGCCTTCGGCCGGGACATTTTTCTACCGAAAAATGTACAAATCTATCTTGAAAAGGGGTCAAGGGGGTGTAATTTCAAGCTTGATGGAAGTCTAGGAAACAAACTAAAAACCTCCCCTTAATAATGTGAGAACTGCAGCTACCTTCCTTGTAACTCCCTGAGAGGTTAGTGACCATCCCGCCCTTCCTTCCTCTCACTCACTCTCTCTTTCTTTAAACTCTCTCTCTCTCTCTCCTTTAAACTCTCTCTCTCTCTCTCTCTCTCTCCTTCTTTAGCCCCCCCCCTCCCCTCTCGTTCTCGTTTCTCTCTCTCTCTCTCTATCTCTCTCTCTCTCTCTCTATCTATCTGTTTATTCTGTCTCCTCTACCCTCCCTCCCACCTTCCTTCTCCTCACCCCCCCCCCCTTCTTTCCTAGCCCTCGCCCCCCCTCTCTCTCTCTCACCCCTCCCTCCCTCCCTCCCTCCCCTATCGCTTCCCTCCCTCCCTCCCCCCTCGCCCCCCCTCCCATTTCTTTATCCCCCCCCCCCCCCCTTCTCCTATTCCTTCCCTCCCTCCTCCCCTCCCCCCCTCCCTCCTCCCCTAACCCCACAATTCCTTGCTCCCCTTCCTTCCCTATAACTCCCCACCTCCCCTCATTCCTTCTCTCCCCCACACACACTCTCTCTCTCTCTCTCTTCTTTTATTTTATCCTTTCCTTCAACTTTCCTTTTCTATCGGATATGCCATCTCTACTAGAACTAAGTCCTGACCACCTCGTTTGGATCGTAAGGTCTGTGTGGCCAGTGCATCTATGTAAGTTTGTGTAAATCTCTTTAAACACTCTCTCTCTCTTATTCTCTCTCCTTCTTTAGCCTCTCTTTTAGCCTTTGATGTAGCAGTAACTGTTTTTAAGGTACAAAATAATATATATCCTAACTGGTTCTCGCAATTCTCTACCATAAACGATATCTCCAACAGCACCACACGACAGCAGAACGATCTGTATGTTCCTAGAGCCAGAACCGACTATGGGGCAAGTTCTCTGCAAGTATTGGGGCCTACGGTATGGAACGCCCTGCCCAACATAGTCAAAGACACTAATAGCCTGCCAGTATTCAAGGGCAGACTAAAGAGGCACATTTTAGAAGATCATATAGAGTGAGAAGTGATCACGTTCTCTATATTTCTATATATTTTTAATCTATTTCTAATTTCTAATCTATTTTATATATGTTTAACGGCTCGCTTGGTGTAGTGACTAGCGTCTCGGACTTCCACCCAGAAGGCCCGGGTTCGCGCCCACGCTCGGCGCATTAAAGATTTTTCACAAGCACTGAGTCGTTACCATCCCTCATGAGCAAAGGGATGGGGTAGTAGTACAGGACCCCAATGGAAATACGCCTAATCGGCCTTATTGAGCTATCCTTAGCTAGCTTAGCATGCGCTAGCTTTAAGAACTATTATTATTATTATTATTATTATTAATAACGTATTTCTGGTAGGAGTAATTTATCTGTAAACTCTTAACTCTCTCTCTCTCTCTCTCTCTCTCTCCCGACTTTCACTTTCACTCAAAACCCACCCTTACCCAGTCGTCAAACCCCTTTACCTCCCCGACCAAATACTCACTCTCACTCCCACCCCTACTCTCACCGTAATGCTAGTTTCTAAATACATTCTATAATAATCCTAAGGCCACAGAGTTTTATATCGCTCTCTCTCTCTCTCTCTCTCTCTCTCTTATTAACCCCTTCAGACTCTTATGACGCAGAGTTGCCAGATTAGCAATAAGAAATAGAGTTCTCTCACTCTTATAATTACCTCTCTAAAATTAGTTTTCTGCCCACAGCTAACTCAAAGACAACTGCAGAGGTTGAAGTAACTAAACTAAAGGTTTCTAAATACCCCTGATGGTAACAAAGGCTTTAAATTATCCCCAATAGGCTCAACACAGCTAACTCAAAGACAACTGCAGAGGTTGAAGTAACTAAACTAAAGGTTTCTAAATACCCTGATGGTAACAAAGGCTTTAAAGTATCCCCAATAGGCTCAACACAGCTAACTCAAAGACAACTGCAGAGGTTGAAGTAACTAAACTAAAGGTTTCTAAATACCCCTGATGGTAACAAAGGCTTTAAAGTATCCCCAATAGGCTCAACACAGCTAACTCAAAGACAACTGCAGAGGTTGAAGTAACTAAACTAAAGGTTTCTAAATACCCCTGATGGTAACAAAGGCTTTAAAGTATCCCCAATAGGCTCAACACAGCTAACTCAAAGACAACTGCAGAGGTTGAAGTAACTAAACTAAAGGTTTCTAAATACCCTGATGGTAACAAAGGCTTTAAATTATCCCCAATAGGCTCAACACAGCTAACTCAAAGACAACTGCAGAGGTTGAAGTAACTAAACTAAAGGTTTCTAAATACCCCTGATGGTAACAAAGGCTTTAAAGTATCCCCAATAGGCTCAACACAGCTAACTCAAAGACAACTGCAGAGGTTGAAGTAACTAAACTAAAGGTTTCTAAATACCCCTGATGGTAACAAAGGCTTTAAAGTATCCCCAATAGGCTCAACAGCTAACTCAAAGACAACTGCAGAGGTTGAAGTAACTAAACTAAAGGTTTCTAAATACCCCTGATGGTAACAAAGGCTTTAAAGTATCCCTAATCGGCTCAAAATCGCGTCATATGTTGGAGAGGGTTAATATATTTTATATACGTTTAACGTATTTCTGGCAGGAGTTATTTATCTGTAAACTCTTAACGACACTGTTAATGTATTGTGTATTATGCGTTATGTAATTTGTTTAAAATTAATGTATTGTATGAACAGCCGTTGTATATTTAACAGAAGAAAATAATATGAATCTAAATCTGAATCTCTAGGAGCACAGGGAATGGTTAGTATTACAAAGATCCTGCGGTTCATTCCGGGGAGATAGTCTAAGTGTCTATGTATTATGTAATTCGTTTAAGATGTTACTATTGTATGAACAGCCATTGTATATTTAATGGAAATAAAATAATCTGAATCTGAATCTCTCTGTCTCTCACTTCTTTAGCCCTCCCCCCCCCCCCATCTCTCTCTCTCCCAATCCATTCATTCTGTCCCCTTCTCCCCCCCCCCCCACCCTACCCCCCCCCCCCCACCCCCAGTACAGGTGACGGAAACCCCGGGTACAGTAATTAAAACCGTCCCTCAGGTGACCCCCCCCCCCCCGTAAAGGTGTACACAAGAAGGGAGGGAGGGGCGGAGATGGAGGGAAGGGAGGGGGTAAGGGAGAAGAAGTTGGGGGGGGGGGAGGTATAGATGGAGGGAAGGGAGGGGGGGGGGGAAGATGGAGAGAAGGGAGGGGGAGGGGAGGGAAAGGAGGGAGGGAAGGGGAGAGTGGATAATCTCGGTCATGGGTCAAGGAAAGGAGGGGGGAGGAGGAAAATGGGGTGGGGGAGGATGAGGGGGGGAAGGGGGAGTGGATAGGTTAGGGAAAGGGGGAGGGAGGGAAAGATGGAGGAAGGAAGGGAGGTGGGAGGAGGAGGGGAAGGGGGGGGGGGAGGGGGGAGAGGAGGGAGGGAGAGAAAGATTGTTTTTCCTCTAGACCTCCATCAAGCTCTAACCCCTTCAGTACCATATTCTGGAGACTGTTATAAAGGTCCTTGGTTCCTCCTAAATTGCAGGCTCGCTTTCGCTCGCCATGAAAAAACAAGCATACATGGCACGAAAGCTCTTACCAATTGACAAAGAAATGGGGGCGAAAGAACTTAAAATCGCCACACGAACCGGGCTAACGTCTTACAATAACAAAACTTCTGGGGCTAAACATGAGGAAGAACGGGATTATTGACACTGAATGTACCCCTTTGAGTCCGAGAGATAGGCTATGAGCTAAAGTTAAGAGGATTTTCTTCAGTTTAAGAAAGACCTATGGTATTCTGAGGGTTCAAAGGGTAGAAGGGGAGGTTTCTAGTGTGTTCCATATACCTCCATCAAACGCAAAATGACACCCCATAGACCTCCTTTCAAGACAAATTTGTACATTTATCTTACATTACAGGCTCGCTATCGCTCGCCTGGAAAAAATTGACACCTAAATGGTACGAAAGGTCTTAAAATTGACAGAAATGGAGTGCAAGTTCTTCAAATCGCCAAACTAATGGGGCGAACGTCTTAAAATCTCTAAAGCAATGCGGCTAAACACGATGAAGAAAGGGGTTTAGAAAAAAGTATCTCAAGTGGAAATCTCCCCTTAACAGCTGTAGTTAGACGATTTTCTGCAGTTTACGAAGGACCTATGGTATGCAGGGGGTTCGATCATTAAAATATATAGGACATGGTTAACTATCTTTATCACGCCGTGGTGTAGTGGATTGAAGCATGGACTCTTTTCCTGACTGTCCAGGTTTCGAATCCCGACTGAGCGTAATTTAAAAAAAAATTGTATATACAGGTATATACCTGTATATATATATATATATATATATATATATATATACAGAGAGAGAGAGAGAGAGAGAGAGAGAGAGAGTGTGAGAGTGAGAGAGAGGGGGGGGGGGGGATCTGGCTTTAACGGTCATCATGTGTGCGCGTGTGTGTATACCCTAATGACTCACCAACACCCACACAACGATACATACACGGAGAAACACACACACACGCACACACGATGTACACACATACATACACGTGCACACATTAACACTATTAGGTCCGACGTTTTGGGGTTATTATGATATTTGGTGGTATTATTATTGAATATTTTGTTTGTTTTTGTAATGTTGGAGCCATGTATTTTAGTTTGTCCCCTAGGCTAACAAAAACACCTTCCCAGACTCCCTTCAAACTATACAATGCCCACACAGATCCCCTTCATGTTAAATTTGTACATTGTTCGATAGAACAATGTACCAGCCGCCGAAGGCTGACTTCTTCCAAGTTACAGGCTCGCTATTGCTCGCCTACAAAAAAATCTACATCAGTTTTGTACAAGGACCTAAAAACATTAAATTAATTAACCTCCAATCTTCTTTTCTTAACCCTCTCAAGCTCCAATACGCGTTTCTGTTCTGTTTTCTGGCTACTATTAGACGATTTTATTCAGATTAGTAACGGTATATGGAAGTCAAAGGGTTGATTGAGATAGTATTTACCCTTTTAATACCCACAGATCCTTCCTAAGCTGCATAAAATCGTCTAATGATAGCCAAAATAAACTGCTAAAACGTGTCCGAGCTTCAAAGGGTTAAGTGGAAACAGATTAAATGTATATATCTTGCGTGATATAATTTAATTCAATGATAACAATATCAACTTTGTCGCTGCTCTACGCTGCACCGCCTCCAGTTTCTCAATATCCTGGTTCAGATAAGGAGACCAAAATTGCACGCCATATTCAAGATGGGGCCTCACTATGCTTATAAATATCGGTACTATAATGTTCTATTTTGTTAAACAGAGAGAGAGAGAGAGAGAGAGAGATACATTGAAGATCTATAGAGAGATAGATAGAGAGAGAGAGATACATTGAAGATGTATAGAGAGATAGATAGAGAGAGATACATTGAAGATCTATAGAGATAGATAGAGAGAGAGAGAGATAGATAGATAGAGAGAGAGAGAGATACATTGAAGATCTATAGAGAGATATATAGAGAGAGAGAGAGATACATTGAAGATCTATAGAGAAATAGAGAGAGAGAGAGTTACATTGAAGATCTATAGAGAGATAGATAGAGAGAGAGATAGATAGAGAGAGATAGATAGAGAGAGAGAGAGATACATTGAAGATCTATAGAGAGATAGATAGAGAGAGAGAGAGAGAGAGATACATTGAAGATCTATAGAGAAATAGAGAGAGAGAGATACATTGAAGATCTATAGAGATAGATAGAGAGATAGATAGAGAGAGAGAGATAGATAGAGAGAGAGAGAGAGAGAGCGGGTGAGTGAGCTAACCACAGAAGGAGGGAGGGTGGGGGGGGGAACTAAAGCTAATGACCTTGTAGATACCACACACGCTCGCTAATTGTATTATGTGATAGATACACCAATAGATAGATACCGTAGATATATATATATATATATATATATATATATATATATGTTTCCAAGCTCTCAGTGGGGTTCGAACCGTCGACCGTCAGACGATAGCCGACGCTTTAATCAACTACACCACGGCAGATTTCTTCCTGGCGAGCGAAAGCGAGCCAGCATTATATGAAGAAATCCGGTTTCGCCGGAGACATTTTTCTATCGAAAAATGTACAAATTTAGCCTGCTGTCAAACAAAAATAAAAAATATGTTGGCTCGCTACCGCTCACCAATAAAAAAATTGACACCTGGATGAGGATAAAAGTCTTAAAACAGTAGGCTGAATGGGGCCAAATGGATACAAGCCAGAGAAAGATAGAAAAGGCCAGAACCAAAACAGGTCACCCTCCATAAGGTATAAGCAGTGGTGTGGCCATGGGCTTTGTAAAGAGGGTATCACACCAACGCATTTACCGTCAATTTTCGATGAGCAAAAAATGTTCTGGTAATATTTTAAGGGTCTTTCACATTGGCATCGGAAACTAGACTGAAGGTAGATTATGTTAAGGGGAGGTATTTAGTTTGTTCCCTAGACCTCCATCAAGCTTAAAATTACACCCCCTTCAGTCCCTTTCAAGATCAATTTGTAAATTTTTCGGTAGAAAAATGTCCTCTTAAATTACAGGCTCGCTATCGCTCGCCAGGATAAAATCGACACCTTAATGGCACGAAAGGTCTTAAAATTGACAGAAATGGGTTGAAAGTTCTTAAAATCGTCAAAATAATGGGGCGAACGCCTTAAAATTAGAAAAACAATGGGGCTAAACATGAGGGAGAAAGGAGTCGAGAAAAAAAAATCCCTGGAGTGGATATCTGCCCTTAAGTGGCTGAATTATGATGGGAACTTAATATTAACCCCTTGAAGCTCTGACGCGTTTTAGCAGTATATATATTTTGACTGTCATTAGACGCTTTTATGCAGCTTAGGAAGGATCTGTGGGTGTTAAGAGGGGGTGTGACCTGCATTTGTTTTCTCGCCTTTTCTCTCTTTCTCTGGCTTGTATCCATTCGGCCCCATTCAGCCTACTGTTTTAAGACGTTTATCCCCATCCAGGTGTCAATTTTTTACTGGTGAGCGGTAGCGAGCCAGCATATTTTTTTATTTTTGTTTGACAGCAGGCTAAATTTGTACATTTTTCGATAGAAAAATGTGTCCGGCGAAGCCGGATTTCTTCATATAATGCTGGCTCGCTATCGCTCGCCAGGAAGAAATCGACACCTAGATGGGGATAAACGTCTTAAAATAGTTGGCTGAATGGGGCCGAATGGATACAAGCCAGAGAAAGAGAGAAAAGGACAGAAATAACAAAAAGCAGGTCACCCGCCTTAACCCCTTTATTTCTAGAACCCCCCCTTTCCCCTCGTGTTTAGCCCCATAAGTGAACCCCCCCTTTCCCCTCGTGTTTAGCCCCATAAGTGAACCCCCCCTTTCCCCTCGTGTTTAGCCCCATGAGTTTTTAGATGTGAAGAAGATCGCCCCATTAGTTTAGCAATTTCATGACCCTTCGCCCTATTTCTTTGTAAATATTAAGACCTTTCGTCCCATTTAGGTGTCCAATGTTTGTATGGCGAGCGATAGTGAGCCTGTAATTTAGAAGGAACCGGTACATTTTTCTACCAAAAAATATACAAATTTATCTCGAAGGAGGGTCTTGGGGGCGGTTTTTTTAAGCTTGATAAAGGTCTACGGAGCACACTTAAATAACACGCCCTTACTCAGCTTGTAAACAATGAAATGTTCAAAGGTAAGTTGGAGTCATATGAATGCCATGGGTTGGGTACGAAAGGGATCTGCCTCGTGTGGGCCAGTAGCTTTTGGAGTTCTTATGTAGCGCAGCAGTGAGTATCGTGAAGATCGGCCAATTAGTCTCACTTTCCATATATTTATTTTTTTCATCTTAAATATCTGCCAAATAGAGCCTATCTCTCATATTTTATTTATTTATCTATATATTTATTTATCTATATATTTATTTATCTATATATTTATTAATCTGTGTATGTATTTTATTTTTAGGGGAGGGTGTGTGTGTGGGGGCGGTAGAGGCATCATCATCATCATCATCATCATCATAAGTGCACCGTTGCTATTACACATACCCAACGCAGGTACCGACCAAGTTTGGTCTAAATCCGTTCCTTTTAGTTTTGGAGATTTAGGGCTTACAGACAGACAAATATGATTACAGAGTCTCCGCTTACTCCTATAGGGCGGGGATAATAATGGAGAGAGAGAGAGAGAGAGAGAGAGAGAGAGAGAGAGAGAGAGAGAGAGAGAGAGAGAAAGAGAGAGAGAGAGTAATAAAGCGTAACATTGAAGATTTAGAGAGAGAGAGAGAGAGTGAGATAGTGAAAAAGTAATAAAGCGATACATTGAAGATTTAGAGAGAGAGAGAGAGAGGGGGGGGGGGGGGGGGGCAGGCAGGGAGTGAGTCAGGTCCACAAACCCAGTGAAGCCAACCCCCCCCCCCCCTCATCCTCCTCCAATCCCCCCCCCTCCTTTCCCTCCCAGGAACGGCCTGCATGTATCTCACAGCCCCGGCGGTCCATTCCAGGGAGAACTTAGGGTGGTTCAGTCGGTTATTGTCCAATTAAAGAGGGGGGGGGGGGGAGGGGGGGGGGGGAGAGCGATAGTGAGCCTGTAAAATTGTGTTGGTGGTGTAATGGTTTATAGGTGCTTATGTTCTGGGTGTGGTGTCCCGAGTTGGAATCCCGGGAGGACCATATGTGCTTATGTTCTGGGTGTGGTGTCCCGAGTTGGAATCCCGGGAGGACCATATGCTTATGTTCTGGGTGTGGTGTCCCGATTTGGAATCCCGGGAGGACCATATGCTTATGTTCTGGGTGTGGTGTCCCGAGTTGGAATCCCGGGAGGACCATATGCTTATGTCCCTGGGTGTGGTGTCCCGAGTTGGAATCCCGGGAGGACCATATGCTTATGTTCTGGGTGTGGTGTCCCGAGTTGGAATCCCGGGAGGACCATATGCTTATGTTCTGGGTGTGGTGTCCCGAGTTGGAATCCCGGGAGGACCATATGCTTATGTTCTGGGTGTGGTGTCCCGAGTTGGAATCCCGGGAGGACCATATGCTTATGTTCTGGGTGTGGTGTCCCGAGTTGGAATCCCGGGAGGACCATATGCTTATGTTCTGGGTGTGGTGTCCCGAGTTGGAATCCCGGGAGGACCATATGCTTATGTTCTGGCTGTGGTGTCCCGAGTTGGAATCCCGGGAAGACCATATGCTTATGTTCTGGCTGTGGTGTCCCGAGTTGGAATCCCGGGAGGACCATATGCTTATGTTCTGGCTGTGGTGTCCCGAGTTGGAATCCCGGGAGGACCATATGCTTATGTTCTGGCTGTGGTGTCCCGAGTTGGAATCCCGGGAGGACCATATGCTTATGTTCTGGGTGTGGTGTCCCGAGTTGGAATCCCGGGAAGACCATATGCTTATGTTCTGGGTGTGGTATCCCGAGTTGGAATCCCGGGAGGACCATATGTGCTTTCATTAGTTCATTCAAGCATATTGGGGTTTGTAGTGGATGATTAATGTTAAGAACGGGGTGTTAAGAACGGGGTGTTAAGAACGGGGTGTTAAGAGCGGGGTGTTACTTATTCTAGGAGGAACCGAAAAATGTACAAATTTATCTTGAAGAAGGAGAACCATGAATTAAATAAATCGATAAAGAGACCAAAAAAAAAACAACCACTACCCTCTTAACCCCTTCAGTACCGATGATGTCTATTTAATATTATCCTAGCTATACTGAGACGATTTTGTACACTTTAAGGGGAGATCTCCACTTGAGCGATTTTTTTCTTGACCCCTTTCTCCCTCATGTTTAGCCCCATTGCTTTTGATATTATAAAACGTTTGCCCCATTAGTTTAGCGATTTTAAGAACTTTCACCCCATATTAAGACCTTTCGTGCAACTCAGGTGTCAATGTTATCCTGGCGAGCGATAGCGAGCCTGTAATTTAAGAGGAACCGGCCTTCGGCCGGGAAATGTTTCTACCGAAAAATGTACAAATGTATCTTGAAAGGGACTCAAGGGGGTATAATTTTAAGCTTGATGGAGGTCTAGGGAACAAACTAAATACCTCCCCTTAAGAAGATGGCTCTGGGGTACCGGTAGTCAAAATAGTTATGTGAGATGGTTCGAAGCCTGTTGTAATCGTTGGAGGGCCTTTTTAAGCTGAAGACAAGCGTTTAACAGTAGCCAGAGTAAAGTTAAAAGGACGGCACCGGATCAGAAGGGGTTAATTTGGGGTAAACACGATCTCAATTTCCTCCCTAGACCTAAATCAAATTTAAAAAAAAAACATCCATTAGATCCCCCTTCTAGATTAATTTGTACATTTTTCGGTTCTTCCAAAATTACTGGCTCACTATCGTTCGCCAGGACAAAAATCTACACCTAGATAGGACGATAGGTCTTAAAATTGACAAAAAAAGGGGCGAAAGGTCTTAAAATTACCAAAAAAGGGACGAAAGGTCTTAAAATTGCTAAAAAAGGGGCGATGATTAGCAATGATTTGAAGCCTAGAAAATAATGTATAAGCGTTCGTAACAAGGCAAACAGGATTCTCGGGTTCATATCTAGGAGTGTGAGTAACAGAACTGCTGATGTTATCTTAAAACTTTACTTGTCATTAGTGAGACCCCATATGGATTATGATGTTCAATTTTGGTGTCCTTATTACAGAATGTACATAGATTCATTGGAGAGAGTACAGCGTAGAATGACAAAAATGATCCATAATATTAGAAATCTTCCGTATGAAGAAAGGTTGAAGAAACTAGGCTTACATTCGTTAGAGAGACGCAGAGTTAGAGGTGACATGATAGAGGTATTCAAGTGGGTTAGTGGAATTAACAAAGGAGACATGAAAAATGTACTAAAGCTCAGTGATAGCGAAATAAGTCGTACAAATGGTTTCAAATTAGATAAATTTCGTTTCAGAAAAGATATAGGCAAATATTGGTTTGGTAACAGAGTTGTAGATAGGTGGAATAGGCTACCAAGTGCTATAGTGGGATCAAGAACGATAGAGAGCTTTAAGAAAAAATTAGATAGGCATATGGACGAGATGGGTTGGGTGTGAGGGGGATCTACCAGGTGTGGGCCAATCGGCGCTCAGCAGACCCCCGTAATCTTGTGTTAATCTCTGACCGGTTTGGTGGGGTTAGTACTCAAGGTATTAGTGAGATGGGTCTATAATTGGGCCTTGTAATTGGGGCTGGGTGTGACAGGGATCTGCCTTGTATGGGCCGATCGGCTTTTTGCAGACTCCCATTTTCTTATGTTCTTATGTTCTTATGTTCTTATGAAAGGTCTTAAAATTACCAAAAAAGGGACGAAAGGTCTTAAAATTGCCAAAAAAGGGGCGAAAGGTCTTAAAATTGCCAAACAAGGGGTGAAAGGTCTTAAAATTGCCAAAAAAGGGGCGAAAGGTCTTAAAATTGCCAAAAAAGGGGCGAAAGGTCTTAAAATTGCCAAACTAATGGGCCGTACGTCTCAATACAGTTACAAGGACGGCGTCGGCACAGAAGGGGTTAAGGTTCAAGACATTTGGCCTACTAACTTATATTGATGGATTTGTCATTGTTTATTCCTCCCCCCCCCCCCCCACACACACTTTCCCTCATGCTTAGCCCCACTAGTTTTCAGATTTTAAGACGTTCGGCCCACTAGCTTGGGGCGATTTTAAGACCTTTCGCCTCATTTCTTTGTCAATATTAACACTTTTCGTCCCATTTAGGTGTCGATTATTTCCTGGCGAGCGATAGCGAGCTTTGAAATTAAGGATCTTCGGCCGGCATATAATTCTACCGAAAAATGTACAAATACATCTATAAGGGGAATCTTGCTTTTTGTTCATAATAAAAAATAAATGACAAAATC
>CM064488.1:973628-978628 GCA_032716605.1 Paralithodes platypus
TATATAAATAAATAAATTATAAATTATATATAAATAAATAAATTATAAATTATATATAAATAAATAAATTATATATAATAATTAAATATATATATAAATAATTAAATATATATATAAATAATTAAATATATATATATAAATAATTAAATATATATATAAATAAATACATAAATATACTTGAATAAACAATAACAAAACAAAATATTATGAGGTTATTTTTATGATTTTTTTGTTTTAATAATTATTGCATTGTAATAAAACACATGTAGTTACATCTATAATAATAACTAGCAGGGTTACCCGGCGTTGCCCGGGTTTAAATTCTACTACCATAATCACCATCATCAATCACTACTACCACAATCATCACAATACTACTACTACCATAATCACCATCATCAATCCCTACTACCACAATCATCACAATACTACTACTACCATAATCACCATCATCAATCACTACTACCACAATCATCACAATACTACTACTACCATAATCACCATCATCAATCACTACTACCACAATCATCACAATACTACTACTACCATAATCACCATCATCAATCACTACTACCACAATCATCACAATACTACTACTACCATAATCACCATCATCAATCACTACTACCACAATCATCACAATACTACTACTACCATAATCACCATCATCAATCACTACTACCACAATCATCACAATACTACTACTACCATAATCACCATCATCAATCACTACTACCACAATCATCACAATACTACTACTACCATAATCACCATCATCAATCACTACTACCACAATCATCACAATACTACTACTACCATAATCACCATCATCAATCACTACTACCACAATCATCACAATACTACTACTACCATAATCACCATCATCAATCACTACTACCACAATCATCACAATACTACTACTACCATAATCACCGGCTTCAACCTCCCTGTGCCTCATTAAACGGCGACCTCGATGTCGACCGCTAAATGACCTCCGATTTTGGATCTGACCTCATCCGTACCCCCATTTTGGGGGGCTGCGAACAACTTTCGTTCCATACACCTTTTCGATTGGAGGCCTCCTTCTGCCCCAAACGTCTTTTTTTTTTTTTTTTTTTTTTTTTTCAATTTCGGCCTCGAAACGACCTCCGATCGTGGCCTCGCCCCCTCTATGACCTGAATTGACACCCACATGCAAAGTGTCAGCTCCCCAGGTCCAAAACTGCGGCCGCCTATAAAGAACACACAGACAAACAGACACACGAACTGATTTAATAATATAGATAATAATTTAATAATAATAATAATAATAATAATAATAATAATAATAATAATCATAATAATAATAATAATAATAATCTCTGTCTCTCTCTCTCTCTCATATCACAGACAAGTTGTTCTGGCGTAGACAATGATTACTGACAAGCGAACCTGGCAGAAATTAACATTGTTTTCAGTTGAAGAGAGCAGAACGAAATAAAATAAAATAAAAGGTGAAGGTCTGCATGACAGTTCCTTTCCATTTCTAACTGTTCTGTAAATTCCTTCAGGCGATTTCCATGCCCGGCAAGCTTATTCACATTTAAATGTTATTATGTGCGGCAAATTGCCGAAGGGTGGGGAGAGAACCTACACATTTGCTATCCTTTCCTTCCACTAACCCTTACCCTTACCTTCCACTAACCCTTACCCTTAGAGTTGCTATCTCTACTAGGACTGAATCCTGGCCACCTTACAGGGATCATAAGACCTTTGTGGTCAGTGTATCTACATGTATATACTGTATATACTTAGGCACAGACATAACAAAGCCACTCCAACAGCTTCCTCTCTCTCCAACACCCCTTCTCCCCTCTCTACACTCTTCAGAAAAATAGGAAAAGTAGAATGTAGATACGAGGTGCCGTTGTAAAGGCTTATCCCTCAATACCTTCATCACCTTCACCACATACGTCATAGCTGGGAGTGGCAGCCTCGAGACAGAGCCCGAACACAAACAAAATTTAAAGTTCCAATTCTCAGGGTCAGGGACAACTTTCGCGTTCCCTCGCCACTTTCTCGTCTAGTAGGTGAACTTTACCAGGGGAGGAGGATTCCTAGCCTCCCGCCCCCGAAGTAGGAAAAGTTGTACAGAAAAGAGACAGACAGAAACGGCTAAGGTTGGGTAGACTATGCCAAACCTCACTCTGGACAGGACCAGCCCTCACCCATATATCTATGTAAATCTCTCGCTCTCTTTCACTCTCTCACACACACTCACTCTCTCTCTTTATCTCTCTCATTTTCACTCACTCTCACTCTCTCTCTCTCTATACACACACTTACTCTCACTCTCTCTCTCAACAAGTGTAGCAGAAAGGAAGGTCTGTGATTGGTCATCCTATCTCTGTTCTAAACCAATCAGACGTGAGTGTCTTTCCTTGAGCTAGATTGGCTGAAATTCAATAGAGAACCACAATTATCACGGCTACCACAACTACCACCATTACTACCACAACTACCACCATTACTACCACAACTACCATCATTACTACCACAACTACCACCATTACTACCACAACTACCACCATTACTACTACAACTACCACCATTACTACCACAACTACCACCATTACTACCACAACTACCACCATTACTACCACAACTACCACCATTACTACCACCATTACTACCACAACTACCACCATTACTACCACAACTACCACCATTACTACCACAACTACCACCATCACTACCACAACTACCACCATTACTACCACAACTACCACCATTACTACCACAACTACCACCATTACTACCACAACTACCACCATTACTACCACAACTACCACCATTACTACCACAACTACCACCATTACTACCACAACTACCACCATTACTACTACCACAACTACCACCATTACTACCACAACTACCACCATTACTACTACCATTATTACTACCACAACTACCACCATTATTACCACCACAACTACCACCATTACTACTATCACAACTACCACCATTACTACCACAACTACCACCATTACTACCACAACTACCACCATTACTACCACAACTACCACCATTACTACCACAACTACCACCATTACTACCACAACTACCACCATTACTACCACAACTGCAACCATGACTACCACAACTACCACCATTACTACTACAACTACCACCATTACTACCACAACTACCACCATTACTACCACAACTACCACCATTACTACCACAACTACCACCATCACTACCACCATTACTACCACAACTACCACCATTACTACCACTACCACCATTACTACCACCATTACTACCACAACTACCATTACTACCACAACTACCACCATTACTACCACAACTACCACCATTACTACCACAACTACCACCATTACCACCACAACTACCACCATTACTACCACACACACCCGCACACACACTCTCTCACACACACACACACACACACATCCGCACACACACACACACACACAGTGTCTCTCTCTCTCTCTCACACACACTGCATCCGCCACCACCCTCCCCAAATACGGTCAAGATATCCCTTCCTATTATACACCCACACCCACACACACCTACACCCACACACACCCACACACGTCCACACTTACACAAACCCATGTCCACACACACACACACACACACACATATATATCAATGGGAAGATATTATTGGGATGGAATTTGTGCTGTATATTCGCTGTAAGTAGGCGAGAAATCATGACCTCTATCCTCTGTAACTCAAACTCAAATCGCTCGCCAGGATAAAATCGACACCTAAATGGAACGAAAGGTCTTAAAATTGACAGAAATGGGGCAAAAGTTCTTAAAATCACCAAACGAATGGGGGCGAACGTCTTAGAATATCAAATGCAATGGGACTAAACATGAGATAGAAAGGGATCCAGAACAAAATCCCTCAAGTGGAAATCTCCCCTTAACCCTTACAGTTGGATCAGTATGATATTTTGACACAGCTTTGTTCACACCGTGCCCTAATTTTCGTCAATATAGTGCATTACCACAATAGTAGAAATAAGGCACTTGTCCCTGTGTCATGAGGTTAAAGTCACACATTAATGACTAAGAAACGGACAAGGCTACCGTGGCTTACCTGTGAGAACCACCAAACCATTATTGCTCCTCCATCAAGTATAAATACACAAAAAGTAAGTATTTTGTATATTTTGAGTTTGAAATTGACAGATAACTTGAATTTAAGTGCGATAGTAGGGTTGGGTGGTGGCTGATAACCACCGTGTTTGATGGAGAAGCAACAGGACCAGACTGGCGCGCTAACCCACTGTACTACCACGGACTTTGGTTTCCCGGGCGTTTCCGCACCCTCCTCAGCTCCCCGCCATGGAGTGGCTTCGGTCACCCAGGCTTTATCGAGGTAGGCAGGGAGGGTTCTGTGGGGGCGCTCGGTTATGGCCTTGGCCTTGCTCGGGGCCTTGGGGCTGTTCGGCCAGGCAGCCTGGGGAACAGCAACAACAACTACCACGGACGTACAATAGGATAGTAACCTAACTAGTTCTCCTTGCAAGAACCAGGTGATAGTCTCGTGGGGATTTACGAGAATGGTTTACTAGACTACCCCATCAACGACTATTTTACACTATCCCAGACGTCAATTCGGGTAGTACGGTATTGGGGTTGCCGGATTTTTTCGAGGGCATTATATATATATATATATATATATATATATATATATATATATATATATATATATATATATATATATATACAAACTAATACACATATGTAATTAATCAAATAAATAAATACATAAACAAATAAACAAATAAAACAAATCACCCCTTAACTCTCCCTACAGATGCGTGTGGCCTTGTCTGGGGGGGAAGAGGGGGAGGGAGGTGTCTATCTATCTATCTATCTATCTATCTATCTGTCTGTCTGTCTGTCTGTCTCTCTGTCTCTCTGTCTATCTATCTATCTGTCTGTCTGTCTGTCTGTCTGTCTGTCTGTCTGTCTGTC
>CM064488.1:981128-983628 GCA_032716605.1 Paralithodes platypus
CTCTCACATACGAAAACGCACACACAAATATACACACACGCACACACAATTCAATTCAATTAAAACAAAATATATTGTTGCAAATTGTTACATATCTTGATAACATCAATACTGTCTATAATCATTGTTTGCAACAAAAGAGGATTTGATGCCATAAAGCCGGTATCACACGAGAGCATTTATAGTCAACATTCCATGATCAAAAAAATGCTGGCAACATTTCTGGAATATTTTGCCCCGGTATCAGAAACTAGACTGTTGGTAGATGAATTTAGGTGACCGAAATATTCTAAATGTCGACCTCATAAGCTGCCAGACCAGTGTTAAGGATAAATGTTAAGTGAAAAAGCGCTCGTGTGATACCGGCTCAAGGGGAGATCTCCACTTGAGGGATTTTTTTGTGGACCCGTTTCTCCCTCATGTTTAGCCCCATTGCTTGTGAGATTTTAAGACGTTCGCCCTAGTAGTTTTGACATTTTAAGACATTTTGCCCCATTTATGTCAATTTTAAGACCTTTCGTGCCATTAAGGTGTCGATTTTTTCCTGGCGAGCGATAGCGAGCCTGTAATTTAAGAGCAACCGGCCTCCGGCCGGGAAATTTTTCTACCGAAAAATGTACAAATTTATCTTGAAAGGGGGTCTAGGGGGTATAATTTTAAGCTTGATGAAAACGTAGGGAACAAACTAAATACCTCCCTTAAGGCATATATGTCCTCTAGCAAACTATAACGCATTATTAATTTGAACAGACAAAAGGAGAATGTGTAGTTGTGCATATAATTATAGTCCAGTCGCGCTAATAAGTCATGTCTCGGCACCAAGTATGTTTTGATCCATAATTGGTATCAGCAATATCTAAGCTTCATTTCTTCATATCGAGTGAAATATACAAACATGTTCCTACACTTACCCACCCTATTCAACATCTGACAGCCATTAATACAGCACAGAGCGAGCCAAACGTAATGACAGCTGGGACATGAACCCACCCTATTCAACATCTGACAGACATTAATACAGCACAGAGCGAGCCAAACGTAATGACAGCTGGGACATGAACCCACCCTATTCAACATCTGACAGTCATTAATACAGCAAAGAGCGAGCCAAACGTAATGACAGCTGGGACATGAACCCACCCTATTCAACATCTGACAGCCATTAATACAGCACAGAGCGAGCCAAACGTAATGACAGCTGGGACATGAACCCACCCTATTCAACATCTGACAGCCATTAATACAGCACAGAGCGAGCCAAACGTAATGACAGCTGGGACGAACCCACCCTATTCAACATCTGACAGCCATTAATACAGCACAGCACGAGCCAAACGTAATGACAGCTGGGACGAACCCACCCTATTCAACATCTGACAGCCATTAATACAGCACAGAGCGAGCCAAACGTAATGACAGCTGGGACATGAACCCACCCTATTCAACATCTGACAGCCATTAATACAGCACAGAGCGAGCCAAACGTAATGACAGCTGGGACATGAACCCTCCTTATTCAACATCTGACAGCCATTAATACAGCACAGAGCGAGCCAAACGTAATGACAGCTGGGACATGAACCCACCCTATTCAACATCTGACAGCCATTAATACAGCACAGCGCGAGCCAAACGTAATGACAGCTGGGACGAACCCACCCTATTCAACATCTGACAGATATTAATACAGCACAGCGCGAGCCAAACGTAATGACAGCTGGGACATGAACCCACCCTATTCAACATCTGACAGCCATTAATACAGCACAGAGCGAGCCAAACGTAATGACAGCTGGGACATGAACCCACCCTATTCAACATCTGACAGCCATTAATACAGCACAGAGCGAGCCAAACGTAATGATAGCTGGGACACTTACCCACCCTATTCAACATCTGACAGCCATTAATACAGCACAGAGCGAGCCAAACGTAATGACAGCTGGGACATGACTTATTAGCGCGACTGTACACCAAAATATAAATGAGATTCTTGGTAGAAATCATGAATACTGAACACGAACACAGCATTATCATTTTTACCTAACCAGGAAACGAAGCTCCAGTTGTTTTTTTATAAGGCTACACTGCCTACCTATCTCATCTAACAAGTTATTCCAGATTCTAACGCCTTTGTGACGAAGCGTTTTATTGGTTAGTGTACATTTAGAGACTGGTACAATCAGGGGTATTAAGTGTGGTCATAGATTCCAGTGGTTTTCGCTCAACAAGTGTTATTGGTATCTTTATAGTTACTGGGAAAAGGTGCTTATCCCTCAGAGTATTAGTCAGTGTCCCAAACTTTGTGAAATATCGGACCACACTTATTAACCTCGACTGTACATGTAATTTATTTCGATGTCTAGTTACATAATGATGAGGTTGGCAGAAAACACATGTGACTCATTATTGAAGGAACAACACCTCTTTTAAGGGGTGGTGACCTGTTTTGGTTCTGTCCTTTTCTATCTTTCTCTGGCTTATATCCATTTGGCCCCAT